>JAWPHD010014256.1:0-62473 GCA_037043455.1 Cyrtodaria siliqua | reverse complement strand
ACTAACAATAGTGCCTATGTGCCTATTATAAAATTTAGTGTTATTGGTTTTAGGATTTACACATCTGAATTATAACAGAAATTATCTTTCACTAGTATCGTTAATCCTAATGTAAACGAATCCTTTTATTAGATAATTTCGTATTTTAACAAAACGGTATTTTATATGATTCGATATCCCGAGTGGGTTAAGTCCCAAAGGAAGTCATAACGAAAGACAGTTGCTTCCTAGTAAGAAAAATACGGTGATTCTAAATATAACTGTATTTCTTTCCTAGACCAGTTTAGGTGTGTTCTGTCCTCAAAACGATCAACATATTGAACATTTTGTGTAATCGATTTCATGAACTGAATATCAAGCGTAATATTAATATTAACATTAGCATAAGTCCGTTACAATTAAAGGTAGCATATTGCAGTTACAATTAGAGGTAGGCTACCCAAACACGACAGTCTCTGTGCAACAGAACGAGTAATCTGTCTTCTTTGGTTAGACTATTAAGATTTGTGACACATTATAAAAGACATAAAATAATCCTGAATATTTTACTTTTACATTGTCACTTTATTTGTGTACACAGTGCTACACTTGAATAATAAATTTGTGTGTTTTGAGGCATGTATGTATTGCCACTGGGAGCTCGACTTGTCAAGTGAGAAAGTGATTCTTACGATACAGTACTTATTCTACCCAGGAATAAGTGGGTGGCCTGCCTCCACCGCCAAACAAAATCGACCGTCATACGTAGCCTAAAATGTGATGAAACATTACATTAAACACCAGCAAACACATTTTTGTATTGATTAATTCACATATTTTATCAAGTATGTATTTATTATTCAAGAGTAGCTTGTCTGGTTATCTATCTGACCCAGACTCAAACGTAAAATGATGAGTTTAGTGTTTTCTTTATCTTTTTTAAGTTTGTACATCGTTTCTAGTACATCGCTTCGTTCGAGAGAGAGAGAGAGAATATTCGCAATCATTTACCAGCGGATTCGAACCCGCAGACCAACCCCGTCACAGCGCCTCGCCCAATAGCCTACTGACTCGGCCACCTAATCAACCTAAAAATATTGATTTCGGAAACCAGGTGATACTAAGGTCTTACCCTTGAACGCGGCGGATATCTTCGTTTTTTCCCGTCAAATAACGGACAACCATATCGTATATATATATTGAACGCTTAAATGTGGCCCACTCATATGAGCTATAATTGCATGTATGTATGCGTCTATATGTTAATTGTTCCTCCAGGCGAGTGTGTTATGATGTAGCGATACAGTTCATCAACGTGTGTTGCAGCTACCTTTTTTAAGGAGTGAATATATACGCTTGATTCCTGTGTATCTCGTCATAGCTAGGCGCCCTGCCGTAGTTTGTCCGAAGGTTGTCTGTCCTTGGTAGTTCACAAATCTTTCTCCCTATATATAATTCTGCCTTGTGAACGTGAATCTCTTACGAGATCCCAACTTCGGAAGTTGCCGTAGTGAGTTCAAATTCTCTCCCTTTATTATATTTACTGAATTCACAGTATCCCCAAGATCCGGCACCTTTCATTGTCACTGTCTCAATATAGCTGTGTGTGGTTGAACGCTTAAATGTGGCCCACTCATATGAGCTATAATTGTATGTATGTATGTATGCGTCTATATGTTAATTGTTCCTCCAGACGAATGTGTTATGATGTAGAGATACAGTTCATCAACGTGTGTTGCAGCTACCTTGTGTAGCGTCTGCCTTGCATTCGGGAGGTCGTGGGTTCGAGTCCCCTGACCGCGTCATACCAAAGACTTTAAAAATTGAGTAGTCACTTGTAACCCTTGCCTGACGAGCAAATAATGGGTAGTGCTGCGACTGATTGACCAGTGTCAGAATAATGTGACTGGCGGGTGGGGGTATCATGTCTACTACGGCGTGGTATTCCACTGTGGCAGCACTATAAAGAAACCATTGAGTTCGCTGCTTCAAGTAGACATATCATCACATCACACAACAACACACATATAAAAGTCCAGACATTGTGCCTATAATCGTCAGGTAGGACGCCTGTCGTAGATGGAGGGACTATAATCCTTAGAAATACATACACAGCTACCTTTTTTAAGGAGTGAATATATACGCTTGATTTCTGTGTATCTCGTCATAGCTAGGCGCCCTGCCGTAGTTCGTCCGAAGGTTGTCTGTCCTTGGTAGTTCACAAATCTTTCTCCCTATATATATATATATATATATCCAAAACCAGAGCGTCGAATTAATATACTCAATCACGGGTATTTTAAGAACCCGTGAATAAACATTTACTTTTAATCGACACATATACATCATTACATGACCTGAACACCTGGATAGAGTTTTCATAAACGGTCTTGTAGAGTAACTGCTTTCCGTTATTGAGCCGGTTAGTTTCTTAAACCGGTTATGCGTTCAATGCAACATCTCTGCCAGTGCACTCCCCTAAATATCGATTTGCTTAGTCCCCGCAGATAGTGAGGTCAGAATAGCACCTTTAGAATAACATTTAGTGACTAACGTGTGACACCTAATTCTAATGTCCGTCGGATGAGGACGTAAACCGGGCGGTCCCGTGTATCGGGCTATCCTCCGAGCAGGTTAACGAACCATAGGAATCTATTCGATAATAAGAGTAGGGCAGGTTCCCGGGTTCCTATGTATCCTTCCCCTCTCTCTGGGGCGGCTCTAAATAACCTATACTGTGTTGATGAGCCGTTAACAATACTTCCAGTAAATATTGGGACAATGTTCCTTTTATATCATGCACACAAATCCATAGTTTAAATCTGGTAAAACGGCTTTGTTGTGAACTTTTGCAGTTTGCCAACAAAGGAATATAGGTTTCTGTAAAGTCCACTGAACTATTCCGATAGTTTTACGTGTATTCAATTTCGAGATTTTAAGTACCCGTGAATAAATCTATACTTTTAATCGGCACATATACATTATTTTATTATCTGAATATCTGGATAGGATACACGATTTTGTAGTGTAGTGTTGCCGTTATTTGGCAGGTTAGTGCCTTTAAAATACCTAATTACGCACACTCGCAATATATATATAAAAAAAAGTTAAAGTGTTAATCTTAATAAATACACTGACAACATAATGTACAATACATGTGTGTTTAAAGGGACACGTGGAAATTTTGTAGTAGTTATTAAACTTTTAAAATAAAATAATATTACCAAAAATTGTTTTTATTATTATTATCAGTTATCGTTTTCACTTCAAATCCGCATGCATAATTATGTTTACTGAATAAGAAAGTGTTGAATTAAAATAACGATTAAACAAAGGGTGACGGACGTACGGACGATCACTATTTCTATTTCCCTCTATATTTTCTTCGAAAAGGCAGGGGACAAAAAAATTGGTTCAACAGACAATTTAGTTACTTGTGTAAGGCTATCTATAGACACACTGTCATTAAACGTTTAAATATATATTTAAGATAGCAATATAGTACCATTAGACACTAGTACATCTATTTCTTTTTTTTTCATGTGTGTGCTCGGCGGACAATTAGGGTTATCGGCAGCTAATTAGTGTTATCGGCAGCTATAACTCTATGCCAATAGTGGATGTGCTGACCAATCAACGATTCGCGAGGATGTGGTAGTGTTAGGTTCGTAAAACTGTTTCTCTCTATATTTGTGAAAGAAGATACGTAATCAAAATCAAATAATAAGAAATCAAACTGTTGAATGCAAAGAGTGAAGTCAAAATCAAACTGGGCCTATACATATTAATTTTGTTTACAGAATTGAAAATAGAGATTATTTAACTGCTTGGGTCAAAACTTGAATAACGGTGAAAGAATGATCAAAATCTGATGATAAACAAAGAAGATAATTATGATCATTTGAAGTTTCTGCTGAATCGGATATGGAAGCGGCCATTTTGAGAGCTATGACATCACGGTTCTAAATGACCATATATGGAATATTCATAAATATGAAAAATTACTGATTTATAGGGGGAAAATGACAATGCTTTAAATGACCATTACATTCTTTTGCATTCATTGCAGTGATTTTCTTCGTTTTAAATTATATTTAGCAATATTCCATAGGATATAAATAGCGCAAAGAGGCGGCACTTTATTAAAAATAGAATTCATGTCGTCACCGTTTACGATCTTCTCAGATGTTTACCCAATGTATTATTAAAGTGACACACGACAATCTTGAAGTATTTGAAATGGGTGTCTCGATTTATATATCCAGTATCATTTTTACTTTTACACTGGTTACATTTAAATAAATCAAATTTTAAATATTCACTATTTCGTCTTATTATACTCTACGTTTTAATATATTACTGGTGCAATACTATCAAACATTAATAATATGTAAACACAAATGACTTAATACAATTCCTAAAATTAACATTAATGATTGAACAAATGCAATTTATGTAGAAAAACTAACGGGACGCCGCTAGTTTTTAAAAAATCCAGACTGCCGCATGTGTCCCTTTAAAACACGTCTGAGACACGTCATCGTGTATGTGACTTGATTGACGTTTCGAAGTGTCAATCATGGACCAAATACGCGGTTGTCTGGACATCAAAGCAATATAAAATGATCGGACAGGGAAAGTAGCATTCAAGACATAGGGAAAGACATAGTGTGTGCATGGCATGGCAAGACAGGGAAAGACATAGTGAGTGCATGACATGGCGTTCGTGACCTTTCTGGTGGAAAGTACGGCAAACTGTAAATCAGTTATAGTTTATATTTTGAAATTTATGGAACTTAATGCTGCGCTCCGCTTCGCGTCGCTTCCATTAAATTCCATAAATTTCAAAATATAAACTATAACTAATACTTAATAATTACGCTATCGCAATCTCGTACACTATCCGATTGCCGCTGCACATAATTAAGACGCTTCAATCATGATATATCAGCGGCAATATCAGCAGAATTTCTTACCTTGAATGTAAAATAGTTGACCACATGGAGTGTAGTAATTGATACGCGTCGGAACTGTTATCAAAGGAAGACTGGATTAGCACAGGTGGTACTAACACATTTCCAAGTTTATTAACACTAGCAGCGAGATATTTCAGTAGTACTGTCCAGACCCTCTATTGTACCCATCTCTTCAAGATACCTCACGGCTTGTCGAGTATGCTGTTGGAGGGACGTTAAACCTTCGAACGACACCGACACGCACGCGCACGCGCTCGCGCACGCGTGCAAACACAAACTATATCATTAGTCGATGTCAGGGTCGTTGTCCTGACATCGACTGAATTACATGCAAGTTTTCAGCTCTGAAAACATCTCCAGATTGTGTCTCGGTACCATCCCGGTGTGTAAGATGCATATTCCTCGGAATATATATCAGATGACACATTCGTGTCTTGTTTTGCTAATACTTTTTTTATGATATACTTACATATTTACTCACATTTGGAGATACTCCAAATTTTGTCTCGGTACCAACCCGACGAGTAAATTTTAAATAATGTATTCTTCGGAATACATGGTATCTCTATAAGACACATTTAAGAAGGTACCAACCCAGTTGTGTCTGATCATCTTACTGTATATTCATTGAAAGTACTAACCCGACATGTCTTACGGTACTATTGTACTTTGAAATATCATTTTCTATAAGAGCCACGCGTATATATAGAGGATCTTACATGAGTACTCATTCATAATTGAATTTATTAAACGAGTTTGCAAATAGATATAATGCTCGGCTCTTATATCATTTTTGCTAACGAGTTTAATAAATTCAATAATGAATAAGAACGGATGTTAGATTCTATTTTAAATCACATAACTCACATATTTAGAGGTTATTAACTGTGGTAGGTGTGCCTTTTTGTGATATTGGCCCGAGGTAGCCATATGAGGCCCGAGAGCTTTAGCTTTAGCTCGAGGGCCTCATATGACAATCAAGGGCCAATGTCACAAAGAGACACACCTACCCCAGTTAATGACCTGTTTGTTACATGTGTATAAACTCAAACAATATTATTTTGGATAGATAGAAAAACTAAAACATTTTATCTACTGTACATGTGTATTTTTTGCTTAAAAGTGACTCTTTATTTATATTTATTTCTGTCATTGATTTACAAGAATAAAATAAACGTATGACGTTAATATACCTCAATCATAGGATGTGCCATTTGAAATAGGCAATTCGGTACCTTGTTCGCAAGCCACCAATTCAGCCCCTCAATTAAAATTACGCTGAAACGTTACTGACGTCATCTTGTAAGAACGTGATAATGAGCTTGTAAAAGGATAGACATTTCAAAAAATTGCATTTGGTTTCGCAAATATAAAATTAAGGATAAAAAGTAGGGGCGGATGCAGGATTTCAGCTTAGGTGGGGGGAGGGGTAAGATTTGGTCAATATTCGGGTCCGTTTCTAGCCTCATAAAACGGTTGCGGTAGTTTATTGATAGGGTAAAAAAGTCCATTTTCAAATAAAAGGACTTAACAATGTGTTAATTAAAGCACTCATTAGCCATTATGCTTTGAGCGAGCGAAGCGAGCGAGAACATTTTTTATACTGAGGGCGTGCGTCGAAATTGTTTGCTGTGGGGCGTAAGATTTTGGTCAATTTTCGGGTCCGTTTCTAGCCTCATAAAACGGTTGCGGTAGTGCATTGATGGTCATATACCACTATTGCATTTCCCATAGGCCTCCATTACAGCCTTTTGGCCTACAACCCCTATTCCTATATCCGAATGGATGATAAAACCTAACTTTTTTTAAAGAACTATCTTAGAGACACTCAGAAATTACCAGCAAATTGGGGATAATCTGATGCTTTCAGCCTCTAATAGTTCACTGAAGGTGGCCACCCCCAGAATGGCAGTAAAGACATTTTACTTTTTGCAAATATACTCTCAGTAAAATTGTATCCATAAAAATGCAAATTTCAGTCCAAATATCCTAAATCAACATGTATTATGATGGAAAGATAATATTTTGATGTTTTATGGGGATTTGTTACGATTTGGGTAATTTAATCCCATCAGAATCTACCTTACAATCCAACTATATGCCCTAATAGATCCTATACTTTTTTCAACCAATCAGAAGCCCCAAATCAATAGTGGTATCTGACCTGAAAGGGTAAAAAAGTCCGTTTTCAAATAAAAGGATTTAACAATGTGTTAATTAAAGCACTCATTAGCCATTATGCGTCGAGCGAGAAAGTTTTTTATACTGAGGGCGTGCATCGAAATTGTTTGATGGGGTGCGTAAGATTTTGGTCAATTTTCGGGTCCGTTCCTAGCCTCATAAAACAGTTGCGGTAGTGCATTGATGGGGTAAAAAAGTCCGTTTTCAAATAAAAGGATTTAACAATGTGTTAATTAAACCACTCATTAGCCATTATGCGTCGATCGAGAATTGTTTGATGGGGTGGGGGTGGGGGGGGGGGGAGGGGGGGGGGGGGGGGGAGGGTGCGTAAGATTTTGGTCAATTTTCCGGTCCGTTCTTAGCCTCATAAAACGGTTGCGGTAGTGCATTGATAGGGTAAAAAAGTCCGTTTTCAAATAAAAGGATTTTTTTTTATACTGGAGGGCGTACATCGAAATTGTTTGATATTTTATCTACAATAACAGGACATACATGTATGATCCGGAATGTTTAGTGGGGAGGGGGGGGGGGGGGGGCGGGGCGCCATCCACCCCCTGTATCCGCTAGTTAAATGATAGGAGAATATTTGTTATTTCACATAACGTTACATTTATTGTTTCCTGGATGACTTTTATTTGAAATGTATTTCATTATTGAGACCAGAAATTTAACCGAGGCAAATACCTTTCTGGGAATGTCCCGTGACAAGCAAACTCCACCCCACCAACACTCAGATTATTATTTTGTACGTGTGTGCGATTTCAAAAAAAGGTCTGCCTCAGCGTAACTACGGGCCTGATAATAGAATTGTTGAAGACAGTTCGATCAAATTCAAAAATAACGACGCAGTTGTACAGCACATGTATAATTTAATATGTTAAATCTGTCACACCTTCACCAAAAATATTTAGGTACGTATACTTTGGTATTTTCAACGAAACTGACTCCTTTCTATTCCAAATTATCGCATGACAGACTCTTAAAGAAATGAATAAACGGCCCATGATCCATCTTTTTTCGTAATGGTTAAAAAAAGAAGAAGTTCTAAATGCTTATTTAGTTCTTCAGGTTGGTTTTCCTCGAGCCGTTCAACATCTCCGAGCCAGTCACACTTTTTTTCATGTCATATTTAGATTTAATCTGAATCGTTCTTGTTTTTCATTATTCCACTTCTCATCTCTGTATCTTCTTCTGACGATCTCCTGCATACACTATGGTAATCTTGACAGGGTAGCGAGCATTCTGGCTGCTATTTTCAACCGACGCAGTTGTCGTTGGATGCACGTGTCGTTGCACGATTTGACTGGTTCGTGGCCGATTATTAAAACAAATATCTATACTTTAGTGCTAAATGTATGTAACGCAGTCTAGATTTAATATGGATTTTCGGCCCGGCATGTTTTTTTTGGCCCTTCATATGGATTTTTGGCCCGCCGTTTCATGCGCTTGTGTAATATGACCGGATAGATAATGCCTGTATTACACGAAAAACGGGCCGTTTTTGTTACTATATATAGTAACACATGTAATAACGACCTTTATTGCATTTTGCCTGTCGCTTTAACACGTCAGATAACGTATATCAACGTGACGTCCATGACGTCATTAACGTTATATTATACCACTAGTGGAATATCGAAAATATTGAATGGTGTTATTACACTCCCACACCTCATGTTATGTGATAAAAAGTATCTAATATATATTACAAACTAATTGGGACAGATTGAATACACTATACATACTTAATTGGTCAAACACAGTTGGTCACAGTGTACCGTCATAAACCTCATTACATTAATAAATGAGAGAATTCATGTAATAAATAAAAATTGTTTAGGATTTCATGTTGCAACTGAAGAAGGTCACTAGACCGAAATCGCTCTTGCAGTTCCGAGTGAAGTCAGAGCTATTTACTATGGAAGACGGATGCGGCCATTTCGACTTCGCTATTTCACGACTTTTCGCCCTGTTAATACAAGTCGAAAAGTCGCAGACACGAAAGGTCGAAGGCGAAAAGTCGCCAACCCGAAAAGTCGAAGGCGAAAAGTCGCAAATCCGCCGTTTTGGACGAAATTTCGACTCGCAAAGTCGCCAATCCGATATTGTAAAATTTCGACCATTCGCCACGAAATTTCATCAAAAAACGCCGGGGTTTGCGACTTTTCGCCTTCGACTTTTCAGGTAGACGACTTTTCGCCTTGTGAAAAGAGTTATTAACATGGCGAAAACTCGAAGGCGAAAAGTCAAAATAGCCGCATCCGTCTTCCATAAATGACTATTGCAAGTGAGTCAACAAACGGGATATATATATTGAAGTCGAAAAGTCACCAACACGAAAGTCGCCAACACGAAAAGTCGAAGGCGAAAAGTCGCCAACCCGAAAAGTCGAAGGCGAAAAGTCGCAAACCCGCGGTTTTGGACGAAATTTCGTGGCGAAAAGTCGAAATTTTACACTATCGGATAATTAATTTGATAATTTTTGCATTTTCTTGATACGTTCCTTTGAAACATTATAGCGTTTAATCTCGAATATACTTCATTTTCCAAGTAGGTGGGACTATTTACGCTCGGCTGCGCGCGCATATCACGTGGCTCATAATCTACAATCTCGACGCAGAGTTATCGTTCCTTGCACTCACAAGTTTGAGGAACGAGTGTACTCTGGGTAGAGATTGAATAATCTGATGAGCCTGCGCCTCAATATATACATTGATATTAATGTAGTTTGTAACTATTGCTTATGCTGTTCATATGTATGAACCGACGTGAATTTGAATTGAATTAATGTTCAGCCCAATGATTTAACCTATGGTTGATAACACGAGTGAAGAGTTTACCCAGGGAACTAAGTAACGTAATACCACGATAATTATCAGGGTTATTAAGACTGCCCTTTGTATTCAAAGGAATGATATAACCATCGGACCACATATCCGGGAAATATCCCGAATTAAATATTTTATTAAATAATGTTTGCAAGATCAGAGTACCCTTACCATGTATGAAAAAAAATCATTTAATAGTTTATCAGGTCCACCACTTCAACCATTTTTTTAATTACCAATTGCACATAAAATGTTTTGTTCACTTATCTCAATATTCAGCTCATCAAACAGTATTTGAAATTCATTTATCATATATCTTTCATTAAAATACATCCCATCTTCATTAGGCGTAAAATAAGGATCATCTGGGTTGTTTACACTTTTAAAATATGTTTCAAACATTGATAAATTTACATTAGATGTTTTTATACCTGCAAGGCCCTAAAGCATATTCCAGTAAACGTTAGCGCTGTTATACCGATTTTGTTCTAATTTGCGTATTTGAACACTATCGAAGTGATATTTTAGTTTTCTTATTGTACTTCTATAGCTTGATCTAAAATTCACTAATGCAACCATATTTACTTCATTTTTACATTCTCTATATTTTTTTAGAATAAATTCGAAACATCTCTTTTCTGCACAATCCATGCTTTATCTTTATTAATCGCATATCATATGCGATACATTCTTTCTAAACAGAGGATCTGCAATATTACCAAGAATTTGGCAAAAATGCTCGACCTTATTATCTACATCTGTATTGCATTCTATATCCTCAATGCCATGTTTTAAAATATGTAATTGCATTTGTATATCTTCAGAGTTTAATGATGTTACAAAGTGTGCCTTTAACTCATTATGCCATACATATTTACTATAAAACACAAATCTGTCTATCCATCAGCAATTTCATAAAATAATATTCAAGTCTAGATTTGAAACAGTTTCATGAAATCGATCACAATATATTTGGAATGGATTGACCCTCTAAGATTTTGGTAGGTCGCCCAAGATCGCCAAGTTGGCTAAAACTATGTAAAATTTATGGAAATTTGAAATGTCCAGCAATCGTGCAAATATTCATACAGTCTTTCCTATCAAACCTTGCATTCTCAGTACTTTCAGTACCTTGATCTAACATAAGGCCAGTAATTATGTAGGGGAAATAACCCTGCAATTGGTGTGGCAAATATCGCCGCCAGATGTCGCACCGTTTCACTTTGCACGTAATGAAATCAGTTTTTGTCCAACGGATTGCGTTTGCATTGCACCGACTTTGTTTTCGGCCGATGATTTTACTTAGGCCTGCGTCCACATTTTGACGGTTATGGCTTCCCATACTGATATCCTAGTCGTTATCGTAGGTTATCACATAACATGTGGTGTGGGAGTGTAATAACACCATTCAGTGTTTTCGATATTCCACTAGTGGTATAACATAACGTTAATGACGTCATGGACGTCACGTTAATGTACGTTTTCTGACGTAATGTGACGTTATAAGTTATGAAATAGATAAAATCTAACATTCTTTCTCATTCATTATTGAATTTATTAAACTCGTTAGCAAAAAATTATATAATGCTCGGCAAGAGCCTCGCATTATATCAGTTTGCCAACTCGTTTAATAAATTCAAAAACGCCTGCAAAACCTGCTTTGCTACACACGGCAAGGTTTTTGAAAAAGCATGAAAAAGCATGCTTATTTACTGCTAACATGCTAATTAGCCGACTACTTAGAAGACCTGTACAATTAACAGAGGATCTTACTTGAGTACTCATTCATTATTGAATTTATTAAACAAGTTAGCAAAAATGAAATCTTGCCGTTGCTTGTACAGCTAATAGAGGATATTACATGAGTACTCATTCATTGTTTAATAAATTCAATAATGAATGAGTACTCAAGTAAGATCCTCTATTAATTGTACAGGTCTTCTAAGTAATCGGCTAATTAGCAGTAAATAAGCAAGCTTTTCATGCTTTTTCGAAAACGTTGCCTTGTGTAGCAAAGCAGGTTTTGCATGCATTTTTTTTCTCAGAAAAACTTTCTGTAGTCGTGAAATGCGTGAGTGGAATAGAAGTATTGAACTACACTATACTTGGGAAAGTATTAAAGTATATAAACAAGGAGCACGTGTTATTTTGGTGGTTGCAAGAGCGCCAGAACGGACGAAACATGGCTGCAAAAATGTCGCTGCAGTGCGCTTATTTGTTTTTTTTGCTATGGATGACAACCACGAACGCGTAAGTAATATATTTGTTTTTGTCTTTAATATAGGTCTCTTTTTTCTTCTTCAAAATTCTACTGTATAGCTTATCATTGTAAATTATGTTGACTTTTGTATGTAATCGTCAGCAGTATCTAGTTTCTGTTCTCAACTGGGGTGGCTTGGGGTTGTGGTAGCCTAATAAATTGGCTCCTATGCAGTTGTTTTTTATTATTCTGACGTTCTATGTAACTGTTGATGCTCGCCAATACGAAAAATTTCAAAAGAGCATTAAACGTGTATTTTAACACACTAGGGGTTGTGGGAGCAATGGGGAGGGGGCGGGCCATATTAATACCTATATATGTGTACCAGGTTTTAATTCACTACCTTGGGATTAGACATTAATGTTGCAACTAAGCAGGCTTTCATTATGATAGATTATTAGAGTATTTTACTCATAGACCTAGATCTCCTTTTTTTTTCTTTTTTTTTTCTTTTTTTTTACAAAAAAAACCCTCTAAACAAGTTTTAAAATACTATACAAAATGAATGCTATAACAAACTTAATGAAATAGTGATATACTAGCTTCCAATGCTATCAAGGGTTCTATGGTATCAAAGTAGTTTCCAATCTATAAAACAGTATGTATCTCTGCTAAAATATGATACTTATATTCCAAAATATGATACTGTGATGACTTTAGGTACATATAATAATAAAATAATTGAAAAAAAAAATAAGGATAGTTATCATAAATAAAAGGATATTTTAAAATAGTGCAAAAATGTTGACAATTTCCTTATGATCTTTAAAATTCATCACCCCTAGCTGGGCTGATAATTATAAAGCCCTGCCCCTAACTAGTCTCCATAAATGAAGGTTATAAAATTCATTATATTTTTAGTCTGATGAGTCTGTTGTACATTATTGTTTCTAGAAATGGTCACTCATTGAATCTTATACCAGTTACTAACAAATACAGGATACACAATATGTGCATACCTTGATACTATAGAACTTTTAAAATAATAAGCCCAGTGAGTTAGGGTACCCTTCTTTTCAAATCTAATTCTGACATTTTTACGTAAAATTGATTATGTTTTGTATCATAACAATTAGTAGAAGGGTCACAGAAAGCATTTGAGTTTCCTTTTTCTTTAAATATATTGTTTACAGTTTATTTTTTTCTTCAGTTAAGAACCGTGATACCATAGAACACCATGCTCCCTTTTTTTTTTATTGAAAAGTTCATGAACTAACAGAGTTTGAGTTCCTCAAAGTCAAAAAAGAGCAACAAAAAATAAAATTGCAAAATGTTGAAGTTGAATATTTTGCATGGAGTTGATTTTGGGTTATATATGCAGTCATCTTGTTGATTGCTGGAATTTCTCATGAATTGCAACTTTTAAAGGACAATGCCCGTAACTTTTAGGTTATAATTAAAACACACACTAATTACGTTCACAAACATTACACACTAAACATTATTGAATATTTACTAATTAAATGCATGATTAACGGAATTCAATCATGATCGATACAAAAAAGAAAGTGCTGCTTTGTACGTTTGAACTCGCAGCTCAAACTAAAATTACACCCTCGGGTAATAAAAATTAGTGTGCGATAGCCAACGTCGCTCCTGACTGAGCTAAGCGGGCTATACATATTACGCAATACATACTATGTAGAAAACCTAATGCGCTAATGGAAGTCATGTGATCAGCAGAAAAGCAAATAATGTGGGTCCCACAAATATTATTATTATTATATATTTTTTTCAAATTCTTGAATGTATTACTATACAGACTTCTTTGGGTCTATGCTCAAGTTTTCAAGTATACATTTCACTGAATAAAATTCGGACAGTTATTTGGTTATGCTCAATATCTGCTTATATACGGACAGTGTCCCTTTAACCTCTTCTCAAACATATTTTTTATTATTAATTAATGACGTAAAAGTGTATACAGCAATGTAGTATCAGGCCCGTACGTAGCCAGCCCTGAACTTAAACTGAGGCAAATCCCTTTATTATGAGGTCCAGTGGCATGCACCCCTTTCCCCAAGCCAATTTTGTTTTATCAATTTGCATTTCCCAGACAATATTTTCAGTTTCAAGCAAGATATTATTTATCGATATTGAAGTTATTTATATATAAAGTAATTGTACATTCCCAAAATTGCACCAAGGAAACTGCCTAGATGTGCCTATATAACAGCGTAGCTACGGGCCTGGTTTTACTAGTATTTTCAATGATTATGCAAAGTTGATTGCTCATTTTCTTTTCTGACTTGGTGTAGTTGTAAGCAATGCAGTATAATATATCATGATATATGCCCAGTATGGGTGATGACATAGTATGTATATATATATCAACATGGACATATAGGGAGAAATATTTGTGAACTACCAAGGACAAACTTCAGACGAACTATGGCAGGGCACCTAGCTATGACGAGATACACAGAAATCAAGCGTATGCATTCACTTCCTATAAAAAGGATATAGAGTTTAATTAACATTGTTGAAGTGATACGGGAATTAATTCCCGAGTGAGAAAGATTCTTGCGATATAGAAACGAGTGCGTTTTCGCACGAGTTTCTATATCGCAAGAATATTTCTCACGAGTGAATTATTTTCCGTACCACGACAAAAATGCTAATTAAACCATATAATATATATTCTGTGATGAATTTCTTTCCAATCGTCTTATGACACAAGTATTCCTTCTTCTGTCACTCCTTTGGCGACAGCGCGGAGTAATATTATGACGTCAATTTGTGACGTAATATCGTGACGTCTATCGTTTAGTTCATTTGGCTACTGTGCTATCTTGCGCACTAGGCGAGATAGCACAGTAGAGGAAGTGATATGTTATAGAGTTTCTCAAACTGGGAAATTTCTATATTTCATCACAGAATATATAATATAGCTGCAATACATGCTGATGAACTGTATCTCTACATCGATCATAACCCACTCGTCTGGAGGCACAATTAACATACAGACGCGTATATACATACAATTATAGCTCATATATCATCATGGACATAAAAAAATAATAAAAAAAATTAATTCCCAATTCCAGATTTTTCTTCCCAAAATTGTAAAATGTTTTAGAATAATCTTCTTAATAAAGTTTTTTACCAGGGTTTTCGACGTTTCTTCTGCTTTTCTGTGTAAATTGAACAAAATACAAAAATAATTTTTTTCCCAATTTTGAGAAAAATCGCGTGTTTTTTCCCAATTTGACCGGTCACGGACCCATTCCCAAAATGGTGAAAAAAAACGCTGGTATATTATGCATGGATCCATGATATCAGTAAATAAAACGTTGGTACAATGTGTATTCGTGATCACTGAATACTAATATATGATCAAGAAAGAGTGGAAGCATTACATTGTATTACATTGTATTACATTGCATTACATTGTATTACATTAGGTGTTCTAGAGATCGTAGGAAAACAAGCAGCATGAAGCGGAGCCCAAGCCACTCTAAAATAGCATCTGCGTATTTGGACCACATGCAAAACATATTCTCCCTATTGTGTTGGCATCAATAAAGCGAGGGTTAACAATATGTTTCTCATTCAAGCACTTCAAAGAAGGATACAAATCTTAGAATAATTAAAGTGGAAAATAAAGTTAATTTAATGAGCAGCTAGCAACTTTCTATTAGTCTTTGGATGATGTGAGCAGCTAGCAACTCTCTATTAGTCAGTGGATGATATGAGCAGTCAGCAACTCCCTATTAGTGGACAATATGAGCAGCTAGCAACTCTCTATTAGTCAATGGATGATATGAGCAGTCAGCAACTCCCTATTAGTGGACAATATGAGCAGCTAGCAACTCTCTATTAGTCAATGGATGATATGAGCAGTCAGCAACTCCCTATTAGTGGACAATATGAGCAGCTAGCAACTCTCTATTAGTCAATGGATGATATGAGCAGTCAGCAACTCCCTATTAGTGGACAATATGAGCAGCTAGCAACTCTCTATTAGTCAATGGATGATATGAGCAGTCAGCAACTTCCTATTAGTGGACAATATGGGCAGCTAGCAACTCTCTATTAGTCAATGGATGATATGAGCAGTCAGCAACTCCCTATTAGTGGACAATATGGGCAGCTAGCAACTCTCTATTAGTCAATGGATGATATGAGCAGTCAGCAACTCCCTATTAGTGGACAATATGAGCAGCTAGCAACTCTCTATTAGTCAATGGATGATATGAGCAGTCAGCAACTCCCTATTAGTGGACAATATGGGCAGCTAGCAACTCTCTATTAGTCAATGGACAATATGAGCAGTTAGCAATGCTCTATTAGTGCACAATATGAGCAGCTAGCAACTCTCTATTAGTCAATCGACAATATGAGCAGTTAGCAACTCTCTATTAGTCAGTGGACAATATGAGCAGTTAACAACTCTCTATTAGTCAGTGGACAATATGAGCAGTTATCACTCTCTATTAGTCTGTGGATGAAATGAGCATGCAGCCAGCATCTCTCTATTAGTCGGTGGACAATATGAGCAGTTAGCAACGCTCTATTAGTGCACAATATGAGCAGCTAGCAACTCTCTATTAGTCAATCGACAATATGAGCAGTTAGCAACTCTCTATTAGTCAGTGGACAATATGAGCAGTTAACAACTCTCTATTAGTCAGTGGATGAAATGAGCATGCAGCCAGCATCTCTCTATTAGTCGGTGGACAATATGAGCAGTTATCACTCTCTATTAGTCTGTGGATGAAATGAGCATGCAGCCAGCATCTCTATTAGTCAGTGGACAATATGAGCAGTTATCACTCTCTATTAGTCTGTGGATGAAATGAGCATGCAGCCAGCATCTCTCTATTAGTCGGTGGACAATATGAGCAGCTAGCAACTCTCTATTAGTCAGTGGACAATACGAGCAGTTATCACTCTCTATTAGTCTGTGGATGAAATGAGCATGCAGCCAGCATCTCTCTATTAGTCGGTGGACAATATGAGCAGCTAGCAACTCTCTATTAGTCAGTGGACAATATGAGCAGTTATCACTCTCTATTAGTCTGTGGATGAAATGAGCATGCAGCCAGCATCTCTATTAGTCAGTGGACAATATGAGCAGTTAGCAGCGCTCTATTAGTGGACAATATGGGCAGCCAGCATCTCTCTATTAGTCGGTGGACAATATGAGCAGCTAGCAACTCTCTATTAGTCAGTGCACAATATGAGCAGTTAGCAACTCTCTATTAGTCAGTGGACAATATGACCAGTTAGCAACTCTCTATTAGTCAGTGGACAATATGACCAGTTAGCAACTCTCTATTAGTTGGTGGATGAAATGAGCAGCTATTAGTCAATGTACAATATGGGCAGCCAGCATCTCTCTATTAGTCGGTGGACAATATGAGCAGCTATTAGTCAATGGACAATATGAGCAGTTAGCAACTCTCTATTCGACTGTGAATGAAATGAGCATGCCGCCAGCAACTCTCTAAATTAGTTAACGTAATAGTACATAGTTTGTAACAACCCACTAAAACTTGTAAACCAGTATTTAGATTCCAATCAAAATGTAATGTTCATATCCTAGACCATTTGTTAAAATTAATATAGAACACAACTAAAGTTGCTTCCAATAATTACTTTTTTTTTTATAATGACATCAGATATTATGTTGCGCATCCATAATACGGCACCTTATATCAATTTAGATGCATTTTAAAAAAGTAATATTTCAAATATTATAAATATTAAGGCAAATAAGTTGTACAATTGCATAGTAAAATAGACTATAATGTATTTGTACATACTAAGTCATGTGATTTCTTTGCCATTGGTAACAAACAGATAACTAATTATATGTCCTTGAAATTGTTTCCATATTCGGAAATGAACCCTTTATTAAGGAGAATATTTTACCAATTATTTGTAGTGACTCTTGAGATTTATCTACAGACATTAAGCTATCTGGCACATATTTTAGGAGTTGAAGGTTGTTTATTTCAAGATGGCCAAAATGAGTTACAAGCACATATTAATTCACATTAGCTTAATTTTGACTAGAATAATTGGCACAAATTATTACTAATTTATCAATTTTATGTGTGGTTTCTATTTATTGTTTAATAAAACAAGCACATATTTTAGGAGGTTAAGGTTGTATGTTTCTGTTTATTAAAACAGGCACATATTGTAGGAGTTGAAGGTTGTATGTTTCTGTAACAGTCACATATTTTAAGAGTTGAAGGTTGTATGTTTCTGTTTATTAAAACAGGCACATATTTTAGGAGTTCAAGGTTGTATGTTTCTGTTTATTAAAACAGGCACATATTTTAGGAGTTCAAGGTTGTACGTTTATGTTTATTAAAACAGGCACATATTTTAGGAGTTCAAGGTTGTATGTTTCTGTTTATTAAAACAGTCACATATTTTAGGAGTTCAAGAATGTATGTTTCTGTTTATTAAAACAGGCACATATTTTAGGAGTTCAAGGTTGTATGTTTCTGTTTATTAAAACAGGCACATATTTTAGGAGTTCAAGGTTGTATGTTACTTTTTATTTAAACAGTTAACCTTTACCAGAAAACACAACTGATGTCTTTTATAAACTATAGGTTCAATCCTCCGTGATGCCACTCAGTTTCGTCGGTGTGTTCTTGGGCAAGACACTTTCCCTTAGCCTCGTCCGTCGGATGGGGACGTAAACTGGGCGGTCCCCCGTGTATCGGTCTATCCTCCGAGCACGTTAAAGAACCATAGGAATCTATTCAATAATAAGAGTAGGGCACGGTTCCCAGATTCCTATGTATCCTTCCCCTCTCTCTGGGGCGGCTCTAAATAACCTATACTGTGTTGATGAGCCGTTAAACAACATTCAGTTCAATTCAATTAATTTATGACCAGAACATAAAAACATGTGTTGCTTTTCTTCTCTAGTTAGTCTGGAAATAAGGCTTACTCTGGTGTAAAATGTCTTATATAGAAGCCATGTTTGTTTAATCAATTACTGATCAATCATCAGGTGGTTAAAAATTCTGATTATTGATCATGAATTTTCAGCCGATTCCCAACACTACGATATAGCATGGTGTTCTATGGTATCATGGTACTTAAATGTTTTGACGAAAAAACAACAACTGTAAACAATATTTAAAGCAAAAGGAAACTCAAATGCTTTCTGTGACCCTTCTACTAAATTGTTATGATATAAACTGTAATCAATTTTACGTAAACATGTCAGAATGAGATTTGAAAAGAAGAGTACCCACATAGAACTTTTAAAATATCAAGGTATGCACATATTGAGTGTCCTGTATTTGTTAGTTACTGGTATAAGATTCAATGAGTGACCATTTCTAGAAACAATAATGTACAACCGACTCATCAGACTAAAAATTAATGAATTTTATAACCTTCCTTGTAATGAAAACTGCATTTATGGAGACTAAGGGTGATGCATTTTAAAGATCATAAGGACATTGTCAACATGTTTGCATTATTTTGAAATGTCCTTTTATTTATGATAAATATACTTTTTTCTTTTCAATTATTTTATTATATGTACCTGAAGTTATCACATCTATAAAATAGTTATCCTATTTTAGCAGAGATACATACTGTGTTACAGACTGGACACTACCATGATACCATAGAACCCCTGATATCATAGGAAGCCAGTATTATATAAATATCACATCCCATGGAGGGTGATAGAACATATTGTCAACCCGAGATTGGTAATGTCCACCGAGGCTTTAGCCGAGGTGGACATTACCACATCGAGGGTTGACAATATGTTCTATCACCCTCCATGGGATGTGATATTTATTTTATTATACCAAACATCAAAATTCATTTAATCAGCAATTATTTTTTATTAACAACAATAAAGAACTTGAAACAAATTTTCAAGATTTAATGTTTCATGCCATGAAACATTACCATGAAACATTATACAATTATGGACTTTTCAGCTGTTATACATGATGTGATATGCACCAAAAAAATCATTATTGACCGAGGCGATAGCCGAGGTCAATAATGATTTTTTGGTACATATCAACATCATGTATAACAGCTGAAAAGTCCATAACTGTTTTATTATATAACCCTCAATTTACAATTATATAAAACAGGTCAATATCAAAAAAACAATTATATAAAACAGGTCAATATCAAAAAAACAGGTCAATATCAAAAAAACAGGTCAATATCGCTAGATATTTTTTCTAAAAAATTACTTTTAAGCCAATGAAAACGCGTCTATTTATAGGTTATATAATAATACCAATTGTTGACTGATCGGTAATGCACGAGATAATGATCGGTATGCACGAGATAATGTTTCATGCCATGAAACATTACCATGAAACATTACCAATTGTTGACTGATCGGGAATGGGGAAATTACATATAGAATTTTGAGTGAGGTATAATAAACATACATACTAACCAAGAACATTGAACTCCTTTTCAATACTACATATAGATATACTGACTCAATCTAGCTTCGTGTTATGAAGAGAACAAACTGAAAATGCTGAGACCTTCACTTTACTTTTTGAAGGGTTCTTGACATTAGTGACTATTACGGGGTCAAGTGGACAAGTACCTTGAAGGACCTTGAAGTACCTTGAAGGACATAATGACAAAAGAATGATTGTTCAGCAAAACTATCAGAGAGAAACAACTAATGTCATAGGTTGCAACGGTTTTAAAGATATTTGATGAAAGTACTGGTTGGTAACTGGTATTTAATCAATCTCATTAAAATCAGATCCTCTGTCACGTGCGCTACGATACTCTCCACTATAAGGTAGATACTCTGTCACATGCGCTACAATACTCCCCACTATAAGGTAGATACTCTGTCACGTGCGCTACAATACTCTCCACTATAAGGTAGATACTCTGTCACGTGCGCTACGATACTGTCCACTATAAGGTAAATCCTCTGTCACGTACGCTATGATACTCTCCACTATAAGGTAGATACTCTGTCACGTGCGCTACGATACTCTCCACTATAAGGTAGATACTCTGTCATGTGCACTACGATACTCTCCACTATAAGGTAGATACTCTGTCACGTGCGCTACGATACTCTCCACTATAAGGTATGCTGGTGGAAGCGAAGAGCTTTCAAACTTGATGACAGTAGTATATGCTCCTACAAAAAGTGGGTCAATACAAATGATCGTCTGGTCTAGATCATCTGCAATGCTCAATTGCTAGTTTTCTAAAAAAAACGTCGAACTGTTCTTCTAAAAAACGTTTGACTCGGCAGAAATTTAACGAAATTCTGGTATCATTTCTAATTGGCTGATACACCTTCTATCAAAGATATACAGAACGGCAAAAAGACACTAAATTTAAAAATAAACAAAGCAGGAAACTTCATCTTTATATTGACAAACTAAATGTGGATGGTCAAAAATAATGTAATAAAAAAAAAAGAATAAAAAAAAAGATTATTCAGACAAGTGGGTTGTTTTCTGCACAAAGGGTCAAGACATTTGTGTTTACAATCAAGCGTTGAAGATGATCAAGACTAACCCTCACCTAACTTTCACACTTTGTTGATTTACGTTCAAGTTTTACATTCAAGGTTTACATCAAGTTTTTGTTAAGTCCATAAGCCGGATAAGAAAATTCATATACAGGTTTCAAATGTTATGCAGTTACATCTTTATGACAGCAACATGTTCCTACCAATAATAGATCAGTATGAATGACCTTCACCTGCTTTTCTCACTTTGTTAGTTTACGGTAAAGTTTAAAGTTTACGTTGTTGAGTTTCTTACTCAGGTACCTAAAGCGATATAGCTTTCGAACTTTTTTACAATGGTAATTTATTGCCAGCATTTCTTACAATGGTAGTTTATTACCAGCATATGTTTACAATGGTAATTTACTGGCAGCATCTGCTAACAATTGTATTTTACAGGCAGAATGAATTTACAGTGGTAATTTATTGCCAACATATCTGTTTACAATGGTAATTTAATGGCAGCATCTGCTTACAATTGTATTTTACAGGCAGCATATTTTTACAATGGTAATTTATTGCCAGCATCTGCTTACAATGGTAGTTTATTACCAGCATATATTTACAATGGTAATTTACTGGCAGCATCTGCTAACAATTTTATTTTACAGGTAGAATGAGTTTACAATGGTAATTTATTCCCAACATATCTGTTTACAATGGTAATTTAATGGCAGCATCTGCTTACAGTTATATTTTACAGGCAGCATCTGATTATAATGGTAGTTTATTGCCAGCATATGTTTACAATTGTATGTTACAGGCAGCATTTGTTTATAATGGTAGTTTATTGCAAGCATCTGTTTACAATGGTAATTTATTGCCTTTTATCTGCTTTCACAATTTGTTTTACAATGGTATTTTACAGCCAGTATCTGTTTACAATTTTTTTTTACAGGCAGAATCTCTATAATGGTATTTTATTACAGGCAGCATCTCTTTAGATTTGTATTTTACAGCCAGCATCTCTTTACAATTGTATTTTACAGACAGGATCTGTTTACAATTATATTTTAATAAGCCAGTATCTGTTTACAATTTTATTACAGGCAGCATCTCTTTACAATTGTATTTTACAGACAGGATCTGTTTACAATTATATTTTAATAAGCCAGTGTCTGTTTACAATGGCATTTTAAAAGCAGCAACTGTTTACAATGGTATTTCACAGGCATCATCTGTTTACAAATGTACTTTAAAGCCAGCATCGGTTTACAATGGTATTTTACAGCCAGCATCTGTTTACAATGGTATTTTACAGCCAGCATCTGTTTTACAATGATATTTTACAGACAGCATCTGTTTACAATGGTATTTTACAGCCAGATTATGTTTACAATGGTATTTTACAGCCAGCATATGTTTACAATGGTATTTTACAGACAGCATCTGTTTACAATGATATTTTACAGCCAGCATGTGTTTACAATGATATTTTACAGCCAGCATGTGTTTACAATGGTATTTTACAGACAGCATCTGATTACAATGGTATTTTACAGACATTATTTTTTTTACAGTGGTATTTTACAGCCAGCATCTGTTTACAATGATATTTGACAGCCAGCATATGTTTACAATGATATTTTACAGGCAGCGTCTGTTTACAATGATATTTTACAGCCAACATGTGTTTACAATGGTATTTTACAGGCAGCGTCTGTTTACAGTGGTATTTTACAGCCAGCATCTGTTTACAATGATATTTTACAGCCAGCATGTGTTTACAATGATATTCTACAAGCAGCATCTGTTACAATGGTATTTTACAGCCAGCATATGTTTACAATGGTATTTTACAGCCAGTATGTGTTTACAGTGGTATTTTACAGAGATCTGTTTACAATGATATTTGACAGCCAGCATCTGTTTACAATGGTATTTCACAGGCATCATCTGTTTACAATTGTACTTTAAAGCCAGCTTGTGTTTACAATGGTATTTTGCAGACATTATCTGTTCAGTGGTATTTTAGAGCCAGCATCTGTTTACAATGATATTTTAAAGCCAGCATCTGTTTACAATGATATTTAAAGCCGGCATCTGTTTACAATGGTATTTTGCAGCCAACATGTGTTTACAATGGTATTTTGCAGACATTATCTGTTTAGTGGTATTTTACAGCCAGCATCTGTTTACAATGGTATTTTGCAGCCAACATTTGTTTACAATGGTATTTTACAGCCAGCATCTGTTTACAATGATATTTTACAACCAGCATATGTTTACAATGGTATTTGACAGCCAGCATATGTTTACAGTGGTATTTTACAAACAACATCTGTTTCATTTCTTATTTTGCAGGTTATATCTGTTAACACTTCCAAGAGTAATGGAAGCAGACAAGGACACCTACTTTTGTCTTGTTCTGAATGACATTGATGACCTGAAGTTTGGCTTTACGGCGGATATAGAGATAAAGCATGTCCACGCGGACACCAATGCCTCTCTCCTGTACATATACAAGGTGTCAACTACAGCCGCAGGTATGATATTGTGGTATAAATAATGCCACTCTCCTGTACATATACAAGGTGTCAACTACTGCCCCAGGTATGATACTGTGGTATAAATAATGCCACTCTCCTCCAATCTCCTGTACATATACAAGGTGTCAGCTACAGCCCCAGGTATGATATGGTGGTATAAATAATGCTACTCTCCTGTACATATACAAGGTGTCAGCTACAGCCCCAGGTATGATGTGGTGGTATAAATAATGCTACTCTCCTGTACATATACAAGGTGTCAACTACAGCCCCAGGTATGATATGGTGGTATAAATAATGCAACTCTCCTATACATATACAAGGTGTCAGCTACAGCCCCAGGTATGATATGGTGGTATAAATAATGCCACTCTCCTCCACTCTCCTGTACATATACAAGGTGTCAACTACAGCCCCAGGTATGATATGGTGGTATAAATAATGCTACTCTCCTGTACATATACAAGGTGTCAGCTACAGCCCCAGGTATGATATGGTGGTATAAATAATGCCACTCTCCTCCACTCTCCTGTACATATACAAGGTGTCAACTACAGCCCCAGTTATGATACTGTGGTATAATTAATGCCACTCTCCTGTACATATACAAGGTGTCAACTACAGCCCCAGGTATGATATGGTGGTATAAATAATGCCACTCTCCTCCACTCTCCTGTACATATACAAGGTGTCAACTACAGCCCCAGGTATGATATGGTGGTATAAATAATGCTACTCTCCTGTACATATACAAGGTGTCAACTAATGCCCCAGGTATGATATGGTGGTATAAATAATGCCATTCTCCTCCACTCTCCTGTACATATACAAGGTGTCAGCTACAGCCCCAGGTATGATATGGTGGTATAAATAATGCTACTCTCCTGTACATATACAAGGTGTCAGCTACAGACCCAGGTATGATATGGTGGTATAAATAATGCTACTCTCCTGTACATATACAAGGTGTCAACTACAGCCCAAGGTATGATATGGTGGTATAAATAATGCTACTCTCCTATACATATACAAGGCGTCAGCTACAGCCCCAGGTATGATATGGTGGTATAAATAATGCAACTCTCCTGTACATATACAAGGTCTGAACTACAGCCCCAGGTATGATACTGTGGTATAAATAATGCCACTCTCCTCCACTCTCCTGTACATATACAAGGTGTCAACTACAGCCCCAGGTATGATATGGTGGTATAAATAATGCTACTCTCCTGTACATATACAAGGTGTCAGCTACAGCCCCAGGTATGATATGGTGGTATAAATAATGCAACTCTCCTGTACATATACAAGGTCTGAACTACAGCCCCAGGTATGATACTGTGGTATAAATAATGCCACTCTCCTCCACTCTCCTGTACATATACAAGGTGTCAACTACAAACCCAGGTATGATATGGTGGTATAAATAATGCCACTCTCCTCCACTCTCCTGTGCATATACAAGGTGTCAACTACAGCCCCAGGTATGATATGGTGGTATAAATAATGCTACACTCCTGTACATATACAAGGTGTCAACTACAGCCCCAGGTATGATATGGTGGTATAAATAATGCCACTCTCCTCCACTCTCCTGTACATATACAAGGTGTCAACTACAGCCCCAGGTATGATATGGTGGTATAAATAATGCCACGCTCCTCCACTCTCCTGTACATATACAAGGTGTCAACTACAGCCCCAGGTATGATACTGTGGTATAATTAATGCCACTCTCCTCCACTCTCCTGTGCATATACAAGGTGTCAACTACAGCCCCAGGTATGATACTGTGGTATAATTAATGCCACTCTCCTCCACTCTCCTGTGCATATACAAGGTGTCAACTACAGCCCCAGGTATGTTACTGTGGTATAATTAATGCCACTCTCCTCCACTCTCCTGTATATGTACAAGGTGTCAACTACAGCCCCAGGTATGATATGGTGGTATAAATAATGCTACTCTCCTGTACATATACAAGGTGTCAACTACAGCCCCAGGTATGATATGGTGGTATAAATATTATAATGCCACTCTCCTCCACTCTCCTGTACATATACAAGGTGTCAACTACAGCCCCAGGATGATATGGTGGTATAAATAATGCCACTCTCCTCCACTCTCCTGTACATATACAAGGTGTCAACTACAGCCCCAGGTATGATACTGTGGTATAAAAAATGCCACTCTCCTCCACTCTCCTGTGCATATACAAGGTGTCAACTACAGCCCCAGGTATGATACTGTGGTATAATTAATGCCACTCTCCTCCACTCTCCTGTGCATATACAAGGTGTCAACTACAGCCCCAGGTATGATACTGTGGTATAATTAATGCCACTCTCCTCCACTCTCCTGTACATGTACAAGGTGTCAACTACAGCCCCAGGTATGATATGGTGGTATAAATAATGCTACTCTCCTGTATATATACAAGGTGTCAACTACAGCCCCAGGTATGATATGGTGGTATAAATAATGCCACTCTCCTCCACTCTCCTGTACATATACAAGGTGTCAACTACAGCCCCAGGTATGATATGGTGGTATAAATAATGCCACTCTCCTCCACTCTCCTGTACATATACAAGGTGTCAACTACAGCCCCAGGTATGATACTGTGGTATAAAAAATGCTACTCTCCTCCACTCTCCTGTACATATACAAGGTGTCAACTACAGCCCCAGGTATGATATGGTGGTATAAATAATGCCACGCTCCTCCACTCTCCTGTACATATACAAGGTGTCAACTACAGCCCCAGGTATGATATGGTGGTATAAATAATGCCACTCTCCTCCACTCTCCTGTACATATACAAGGTGTCAACTACAGCCCCAGGTATGATATGGTGGTATAAATAATGCCACGCTCCTCCACTCTCCTGTACATATACAAGGTGTCAACTACAGCCCCAGGTATGATACTGTGGTATAATTAATGCCACTCTCCTGTGCATATACAAGGTCTGAACTACAGTCCCAGGTATAATATTGTGGTATAAATAATATTATTTAATTTCAGTACTTAAAAGTTAGAAATGTTGTGGTGGGGTCGTGGCACCAAACTCCACAAACTCTTAACTGAAAATCCAGTACAAGCTATATAAACCCTTAACCAGATACTATATATATAATGGACTGTTCTTTCATTGGACTATGACAATTCCATTTATGTGACAAAAGGGGTGTTTGGCAAAAATGACTGATCATCAGCCAGACATTGTAAACCCTGAGTAAATCACAGGCTGATCTGGGTTTACAATGGGCGCAAAGGCATTATAGTCATGCTTAGAGGGTAAAGGGTTAAGCTTCTGATTATTAAAAGAAATCTATGAATGTTTTTACTGTATCTTAACAAACTGATTTTTTATAAGGAACCTACAATTTTGAAATGTGTTGTGTCAAAGTGGGTTTATCAATATTTTGAGTTCAAAGTTTGATAAATAATTTGACCCATAAGTAATCCTCATAAAATTATGTCTTATTTTTGCTGGCAGACATCCACACCTGCACTCCGACTCCAGCACCGGGGGTACCAGGTCAATACAGAACACAGGTTTTAGTCAAAACAGTAGTTAACGATGACTACACAAATGCCAACCTGTTGTTCGAGAGTTCGCAGGATATCATTGTGAACAAGCCAGATCTCATCACCCTCATACAGACGGACAAACCAATCTACAAGCCGGGACAGATGGTTAAGTTCCGCGTTATGACGATGGATTATACTCTTCTAGCTAAAACAGACGGGGTAAGTTGAAGAATTTGTTTGTTTGAATGGCAGACAATGTTAATTGTAAATTTAATGTTAATTTATACGGATTTTAAATGTAAATTTTTAGCAGAAGGCCAAACAAGCTTCTGCAATGGCTCCTTGTCAATTGCCCGTGTCAGTCTCGGCTTTCTTGTTTACACCATAACTTTTTATGCCCCCAAAGGGTGGCATATGTAATAGTCACACCATCCATCCGTCAGTCGGTCCATCCGTCCGTTCAGGTAAATAACTGACATTCAAGGACGGATTTTGAAATAACTTGGCACAAATGCTCACCACAACAAGACGTGTCCTGCGCAATTTCCAGGTCTGTGGCTCCAAGGTCAAGGTCACACTTAGAGGTCAAAGGTCAAAAAGAAGTACTTTCGTGTCTATATTTTGTGTCCGGTAAATAACTCTGACATTCATGGACAGATTTTCAAATAATGACACACCAATGCTCCCTACAAGACGACATGTCGTGCACAAAATCCAGCTTTTTGACTTCAAGCTCAAGTTCACACATCGAGGTCAAAGGTCAAAAAGAAGTGCTTTTGTGTCTATATTTTGTGTCACGTAAATAACTCTGACATTCATGGACGGATTTCCAAATAACTTCGCACACGTGCTCACCACAACAAGACGACGTGTCACTCACAAAATCCAGGTACATGGCTCCAAGGTCAAGGTCACACTTAGAGGTCAAAGGTAAAAAAGAAGTGCTTTTGTGTCTATATTTTGTGTCCGGTAAATAACTCTGACATTCAGGGGCAGATTTCCAAATAACTTGGCACAAGTACTCACCACAACAAGACGACATGTCACGCGCAAAATCCAGGTCCGTGGCTCCAAGGTCAAGGTTACACTTAGAGGTCAAAGGTCAAAAAGAAGTGCTTTCATGTCCGGTAAATAACTGTGCCATTCATGGACGGATTTTCAAATAACCAGCCACTAATGTTCACCACAACAAGACGTCTTGTCACGTGCAAAATCCAGGTCAGTAGTTTTAAGGTCAAGGTCACACTTGGAGGTCAGATGTCAAAAAGAAGTTCTTTCATGTCCATATTATGATGTCATCACAGTTTTGAGCTGTATGCATAAACATATTGTTCATATAGTCACAAACCACTTCGGGGCCATTTATCACTTACAGTGACATTTCTTGCTAGTTCATGGTTTCGGACTTTCCTGGTTCAAGCCTCATTGACATCACTGGGTTATTGGACATGACAGATCTTTCCCTTAGCTCATCTTTCAGACGGGGACGTAAATTGGGCAGTCTCGTTTATCGGAGTCTATCCTCCGAAAGTACCATAGGAAAATTTGCATTAGCAAGAGTAGAGCCAGTTCTCGGATTCCTGCCGTGTCCTTCTACTGTCTCTGGGGCAGTTTTGAGGAACTGTTTAAACTTTCAAACTAGATTCTGTTGAGGACACCATTTGTCGTACCTTATTACTTTTTTATCATTTCCAAGATTATGAAATTGTCATATTTGTTTCTGAAGTGAAAAAGGAAAAAAAGGTGTCTGAATAAGATATTTTTGGCATTTCCATGGAAACGAGATTTAATTTGTCATATTTGTTTCTGGAAAGGCCCTATCCACTGAGCTATTGATGTTGCTGAATATGAAACAATTATTTAACAAAACAAAGGTTTGAATACTATTATTAAAATACTAGGTTTGTTTGTTTGGTTGTATGGTGTTTTACGTCATTTTCAACACAGGTAAGGTTATATATGACGGTGGAATTTCTTTTGGTGGAGGCAGCTCAACCACTTTTCCTGGGTAGAACCAGTACAGTGTACACCTCCCCCATCTGTAAGAATCGACACTTCCTCTCATACAAGTCCAGCTCCAAGTGGGATTTGAACCCGCAGCGGTGAGAGGCAAGAAGGTTTACAATGCAATGTCGTTAATCCTTCGGCCACAGTAAATACTACCTACTTATATATATTAATTCCCTTATTTATTTCTTATATAGCAATGAATATAAACTTTATGTTTTTCCTTCCTTATTTCAGTATAGTCAGATCTCTATTGAGTCTCCAAATGGTATGAGAGTAATGCAGTGGGATGACGTGACTACTGAAAATGGTAAAGTTCTTTTGTTTCCATTCCTCGTGGGACATCAGTTTTGTAGAAAAAAGTTATTCTGTTAAGAAAAAAGAAACATTTTTTATGCTCCCTGAAATTTTCGGGGGAGAATATAGTCACAGCTTTGTCCGTCCTTTCGTCCTTCCCACTTTTGTCCGGAGCATAACTTCAAAACTATTGATGGGACTACAATGAAGTTCATGAACCGTAAATCTGTCTACATTCAAAGTAGAGTTATTGTCCTTGTAATTTTATTCTTAGAATTTTTGTCCGGAGCATAACTTCAAAACTACCGATGGGCCTACAATGAAACTTCACACAATGATAGAGGACAATGGGAGAAAGAGCAAGAACTGTAACTCCTTCGTCATTGAAATTAGTGTTAGTGCCCTTTGTAATTTTATACTTAGAATTTTTGTCTGGAGCATAACTTCAAAACTACAGTGAAACTTCACACAATGATAGAGGACAATGAGAGGAAGTGCAGAGTGCAAGAACCCTCTGTCTTCATTCAAATTAGAGTTATTATCCTTTGTAATTTTATACTTATAGTTCTGGTCCGGAGCATAACTTAAAAACCACTAATGGGACTGAAATGAAACTTCACTCAATGATAAAAGGCGGTAAAAAGAAGTGCAGAGCATAAGAATCGTAACTATTTGCCAGTCAAATTAGAGTTATTGCCCTTTGTAATTTTATGCTTGTAATTCTTGTCCGAAGCATAAGTCAAAACTACTACTGGAACTGCAAATTGAAAACTTCTGCATGATACAAGGCCATATGATAAGTTGAGGATACATTTCGGGGAGAATCCATTTGTTCTGCCGATTTTCTTTTAAATGATGTGAAGCCCAACATAAACATACTGTTACTTATAACTGACTTCTTTGTAGCAGACGACATGCATCTACTGTTTACAAATTGCCATTCTTAATCTTTTCACATGTTCATTCCAACCCTTATGTACCATCATTAACCATTATTATGCACCCTTTCCCAAAGGGGTGGCATATTGCTTTGCAAATGTCTGTCTGTCGGTCGGTTGGTCCATCCCGAAGTCTTCGCGATAACTCAAGAACGGCTGGCTCTACAAATTTGAAACTTGACAGGAATGTTTGTGTCATGGTCTAGTTGTGCACCTCCCCTTTTGGGTAGATTCGCATAAGAAATGTGGTTGCCATGGTAACAAAACTTGTAAAAAATCACTAAAAATCGCTTGTCTTCGCGATAACTCAAGAACAGCTGGCAATACAAACCCGAAACTCAGCAGGAATGTTTGTCTCATGGTCTAGTTTTGCACCTCCCTCTTCGGGTAGATTTGCAAAATGATTTTGTGCGTGACATGTCGGCTGATACATTCGGCACCCCAAACAGTACTGTTATTTCCTGCATGTTACAGGTCTGGTGAGTCTCCAGATGCAGCTGAGTTCTGATCCAGTTTTGGGTGCCTGGCTAATCAAGGTCAACGATGGTGACAGGGATGTAACGCAGCCATTTACCGTGGATGAATACGGTGGGTACCGAAACTCTGCAAACTACAAACTAACATTTTTGTCACAAAGTTTAAACATACATGTACAGTGCTCCAAGATATTTTTTTTTAGGGGACTAGCCCAGGGCTAGTGGGTCCTAAAAATCCACTAGCCCTGTTGTTTTTTTCACTAGCCCTGAGTTTTTTTGTCACAAGCCCTGTTTTTTTTACTTGCCTTAAAAATAATGTGTCTGTTTGTTTTTGTCTTTGTCAGTTATCATTAATTTATCTTGTTTGGCAATACTTTATACGTATCTCGTTTTATTAGAATATAAATATAAACTGTTAACTGTATATGAAAATAACTGTGTTTAAAATTTATTTACAAAGAAATCGATATTTCTTCTCACAAACCTTAGATAATCAATTTCACATCGCGGGAGTTCTTTCCCCTGAGTCAGGAATTTCTAAATGTTATCTAAGTATTGATATATTTCGCTTTTCACAGTTTCATATAAAGCATGTTTCCATTATCAAAAGTCCATGGTCTCTTGATTCATCAAAAGTCGCCGACAAATCAGCGTGATTGTGTTGATTGCGATTCTGTATCGGCCTATTTGAAATCGTTTGAGTCAGTACCGCCATTTTGAGCTGACCACGTGACGAACATGGGATCACCCAGTAGTATTTTTAAAAAATGGTTTCATTGGCTAATCGACCCGAGTTGAAATACTACACATCAATTGATTGGATAATGCCGAGTGTCAATTAAGGTTCTTGGAGGATAGACTTACAGCATGTTTTGTTTTGATGTTAGTTGAATTACCTAAGCAAGTGCAATTAACAGATTATGAAACATGTGGGGGATGTTTTATTACAGGTGCCTGACTGGCACGTGTTTGTTATACACAGATCCTGTAATTTAGGCAGTGGGATTTTTTTTTTTTTTTTTTTTGGACTAGCCCGACGGGCTTACTGCATGGAATTTGTTACAAGCCGACTTCAATTTTGACTAGCCCCGGGCATCGGGCTATCCAATTTCTGGAGCCCTGATGTATTTCAGCTTATTATCCCTGCTTTTTTGTGAAAGCATGGGATAGAGAATTGGACAAAATGTCTGTCCGCCCTTTAGTTAATTCATCAGTCGAAAACATCTTGTATGTGCAATACACCAACAATTTCCAATAATTACCTGAGTTATGGCCCTTCGATCTTTGAATTTTATTAAAAAATATCCTGTAGGTACAACTCCTCATTAAGTTTCCAACATCACATGATCGTGTATCCAATGTCACATGATCGTGTATCCAACATCACATAATCACGTATCCAACGTCACATGATCACATTTCCAATATCACATGATCGTGTATTCAACATCACATGGTAGTGTATCCAACAACACATGATCCTGTACCAACATCACATGATCATATATCCAACATCACGTGATCGTGTATCCAACATCACGTGATCATATATCCAACATCGCATGGTAGTGTATCCAACATCACATGATCATGTATCCACCATCACATGAATGTGTATCCAACATCACATGATCGCGTATCCAACATCACATAATCGTGTATCCAACATCACATGATTGTATATCCAACATCAAATGGTAGTGTATCCAACATCACATGATCCTGTACCAACATCACATGATCATGTATGCAACATCACATGATCATGTATGCAACGTCACATGATTGTATATCCAGCATCACATGATCGTGTATCCAACATCACATACATGATCGTGTACCCAACATCACATGATCATGTATCCAACATCACATATTTCGCGTCACATAAACACATAAACATAAACAGAACTATGGCCCTTTGTTTTACTTAAAATTAAGCGTGGGTATTCACCTCCTTCAGTGATAGTTCTAGTAGTTCTTAAATTAGGATTTCTTGTGTTTAAACATTGATATGCTAGACTGTATGTATGCTACACAAGTACATGTATGTCATACAAATTGTTGACAGTTTCATGATTTTTGTTTAGTTTTACCAAAGTTTGAAGTGACAGTTACCCCACCTACGTATCTACTGCCTACCACACAGCAAATCAGCGGTACTGTCTGCGCAACGTAAGTTTTGACATCTGTAAATGAATTATTTTAACTTTGTGTAATTTGTTCCATTTAGAATCCTGCGGTATCACGAGGTCAAGCTTCAACTAATGTTTCTAATAATAATTTAGAGATTCTTACTATGTTATATTACAAAGGATGGAATATTATAAATAAAAAATTACCAATACGAAAATATGAGAAAACACAGTGAGTTGAAATGCACAGATCTCAAAATCAATGTTTTGATTTGTTGATATTATAACATCAAAATTATCTGTATACGTATTGACACTGTAGATTGTACACTGGATTTTCTGTTTTGAAAAAAATAAATAAAATCTTTACATTTATTAGTGCCTTTCTCCCTAGTTTGAAAGGGACACACTGCAATCCGGTAGCGCCCAGATAACAATATGTTTATTAAATCATTCTTAATAAATTATTTTAACAACTTCTAATTATTTATTTTTGCACCATACTAGTGGCGGAATTAACTGCATCCAGTTTTTAAAACACCGTTGAACTGCAGTGTGGCCCCTTTTGTAGCTTTAAATCAGAAATATAATATGCATTGGTCATTCCTCTTTTATAAATAGCCTATTATGTACATTTGATTCTATAAACTTGATGCGTCTTACATGTATTTTTTGTAAGGTTTGTGGAGGGATGGCCCACTCTGACCCTCACAAACCTATGACGTTGTGAATAAACGGACCAGCGATTAACTTGGTGATCGAAAAGTTTTTGTTTTTTTTAGATATTCTAATAATACTTGAACATTCTGAAATTTCTATAGAGCCACATTATGACTGTACAAAGTAACGTTTAAACCATGTGTTATGCAGTGTAAGTCATATACTGTATGTATTACGGCATTAATCGAGGGTCATCGCAGAACTATTGTACTGTTCTTTATTTAGTTATGATTACAATAATTTTTCGCATTCACTCTTTATTTGTTGCAGATATGCACTATTTATAGGCAATGTATTGTATATGTCAAAAACAACCTGGTGAATTTAAATATATATATTCTGAATAATTGGCATGCCGCATCATTTGAATGACAATTATGACATTATATTAGGACGCTCTTTAAACCTACTGAGTTTCCAGCTTTAATGGGGAGCAGACTTGCTCGGAAAGCAAGAGATAATTCCGTTTATTTCATTTCTATGCGTGACAGATCGGGATTTCTCAGTGCAAGAATATTCATAATCACTAAATATTAATAACTAACTCGGAACACAATAATAACTAACGTTGCTAACTCAGAACACAATAATAACTAACGCTGCGACATTCAGGTGTGACGTCAACAAAGTGTTGCTGATGTCGACGTCATCTGCCGATAACGTTCAATAAAGTGAATATTTGTTTGAAAAACGAAATTTAAAATGTAATTAATAGATTATTTAACTTCTGGGATCGATTATTAGGTAATCCTTCACTTGATTAATTATTTGAAGTAAATTCAATAGTTACCAGTAATTTAAAGTCTGTTTATAAATTGAGTAGTAAATGGGTGCAACTGAATTAATTTGTTATATACGCAGTCAAATCAGAGGCATACATTCTAAGTTCTTGCGCATTTTGAAAATTTGACCAAACTCTTTTTTTGTCTGGGATTTTTTAAATAAAAGTTAGTATAGTTTTTTACCAAAAATAAATAATTCTACCCCATAGAAGTATATCTTCTCCTCCTGTTTCTGTTTAAAGTTCCCCTCTAAAAAACTTCCACTTTAATTGGGAAAAAAACATCCCTTTTTCCCATAATATATATGGAATGGTACCGCTTTTCGGTACCATTTATATAAGGAAAAAAAATCACTGGAGATAGCTCTAGTTTAACCAGGATTTCGTATATTGTGTGAATTAAATGAATTAAATTGAAATGATGATCATATGAATAATATTAGGAGTCAACCTCTAAGCAAAAATTTATCGAATTCAATCCCAGACATTCACAGGTTACTGGGGACTTCGTCCCATAGCCCCACTTCACCAAGGGGCAACCATGTCACTCTTGACTTCCATTGGGCCATGACAGCTATGTAATTTCAACATCTCATTTTTGTTTTATTTCAGGTATACATATGGTAAGCCAGTGAAGGGTACTTTAAAAATGGACCTCTGCTATTCACCATACTATTACAGCGATTATTATCCAACAAGACCTTGTGCTGCCATTTTGTCACAGGTAAGCAGAAGTTATTGTCGCATGAGTAGCATGGCAGACACTTGGGGATCATTTTATCTGTCGTCGTCCAAAGTTATTGTCTGTCGTCTGTCACACTTTAACCTGCAGCCTAACCTTGGCCATAACTTGAAAAGTATTTGACCTTTGTTCATAAAACTTCACACACATATTCATCTTAACTTTATAAATGTCATTAATTATGTCCAGTAACTCTCACTTTCATTTGAAAGAGTTGTGCCCCTTTTCATAAATTTTTTTACCTGTATCCTAACCAACTTTATAGTTAGCTTTTACATGCAACACCCTTCTAGTTATAGGTCCCGTTTGAAATGTATTATGGTATACAGGGTCTTCCACAGGAATTTCTTAAGGGATAGGGGTATTTGTGCGGTCGATGAATGGGGATGGGCGCGGGAAGGGGGTGTCCCCCTTCGCGCACAGATTTTTTTTTACTGACTAGTGGAAAGACGAGATTTGGCATATATCTAGTATCATAAAAAATGAAATAAAAAAATAATAAAAAACATATTTTTTGATGTAATTTTTTTTTTTTATTGTTTTATTCATCTATTTATCAATAAAAACAACAATCAGCCACACAGTTAACATCAGCCACATCATTCATAAACATTAACTACATCACTCCGAGTCTCAACCCATCATCACAGTGACAATCTCCTTGTTCTCTGTGAATGCCAGTCATCTACTGCTCTGTTAAAATCAAAGTCATCCAGAGTTGGACCATCCATGCAGATTGATCGAAGGCTGTTGAGGGCGTTGTTCGACAGGTTGCATCTGTGTGTTGTCTTTACCCTCTTCAGTGTGGAGAAACCCCTCTCACAATCTAAAAAGAAACGTGTTTTTTATTGTACAGTTAATATAAAAAATATGTTAAAATGAATATTGTCATGATCTGTTAATAATAATATACATGCAGCTCCAAATAATTATTTAATAAAACAGTAATTGCTTTTAATAAATATTGTATCATTTTAAAATAGTATCCTACCTGCTGTGGAAGTTGGAAGCAAGAGCCCTATTCCCTATTCTCTCATACCCACTAGACTCAGGCTCAGACTCATTTAAATCACAAACTCTTTTAACCCTAAGAGTCCTAGTAACAAATTTATCCATAATTCAATTCACTATGAAATCAAATGCACTGAATGAATTGTATAAACACAATGTGAAGAAGACTGCATCAAGCCCTGTTTATATTAAGTAAAATAACAATGGAATTGCTCATTATCTGAGACACAACTAATTATAAAAGCAGACAGCCAATAAAACAATTCAATTACTTACCATAATTATTTCACGGTTCTGGTTACGCTCCACAACACCGCTACACACAGTCCAGAAATCCAATATAGCCGCCCTTCGTTATGATCATCATTCTGTTACCACCAGCTTAATTGCATCCATTAAATCATTTATCCCTAACTGGACCCAATTAATTCAAACACCATCATCTCTAATCTTATCTCCAACATCTGCCGACTATCGAAACAATAAACAACATGCCATTAACTTTTAATCCAATTATGCACACATGCGGTCTATCTGTGTGTATTTCACAGCTGTTACAGCCAATGACACTTTATCGATCGATACCTGGGTCGCTTGACTGCATACACAATTTATAGACGTGTAGTAAAGTGTTTATTGGGAAACTGAAGGGATAGCGCAGTAAGATCAAAGGATAGCGGCACAATTAAGGCATAGCGGGACATTCCATTTTGGAATTAAGGCGTAGCGGGTGCGCTATGCTTAAATGGCCTGTGGAAAACCCTGGTATAGCGTTGTCTGTCGTACGTCTTTCTGTAAACTTTTGCATTCCACACGATAACTCCAAATGTATGAGACCCACCCTCATGAAACTTCACAGGTACATTGCTCTAGATGAAAGGAGGAATCCCTCTTGTTTTTGGGGCCAGTAGGTCAAAGGTCATGGTGGCCTTACATGGAAATATGCATTCCGCACAATAACTTCAAAACCATAATATCCCACTTATAAAACGTCTTAGGTACATAGCCCTAGGTGAGAGGAGGAACCCTATTACTTTTGAGTTGAATGTTGTTTAACGGCCCATCAACACAGTATAGGTTATTTAGAGCCGCCCCAGAGAGAGGGGAAGGATACATAGGAATCCGGGAACCTGCCCTACTCTTATTATCGAATAGATTCCTATGGTTCTTTATCGTGCTCGGAGGATAGACCGATACATGTGACCGCCCGGTTTACGTCCCCATCCGACGGACGAGGCTAAGGGAAAGTGTCTTGCCCAAGAACACACCGACGGAACTCAGTGGCACCACGAAGGATTGAACCCGGGGCCTCCGGTTACAACTTTTGAGGCCAGTAGGTCAAAGCGAACTTGTATGGAAATAGGCCTTCGACACAATAACTTCAAAGTCGTCACACCTACACTCATACGTACATTGCCCTAGTTGAGAGGAGGAACCCTATTGCTTTTGGGGTCAGTAGGTCAAAGATCAAGGTCATTGTAACCTTCTATAGAAAAATGCATTCTTCATGATAACATCAAACACACTTTTAAAACTTCAAACATGCATTGCTTATGGTGAGTGGAGAAACCCTAATGTGTTTGGGTCAAAGGTCAAGGTCACCATCACCATATATGGATGTATGAATTCCACATGATAACTTCAAAATCGTTACACCTACACTCATGAAATTGCATAGGTTCATCGCCCTTGTTGAAAACAGTAACCTATTGCTTTGGGGTCAAATATATGTAAGTATGCCTTCTGCATAATAACTGCAAAACCGTAATGCTTACATTCATAAAACTTCATAGGTACATTGCCCTAGGTGAAAGGAGGAAAGTTGTTGTTTTTAGGGCCAGTATGTCAAAGGTCAAGGTCACCATGCCATTCTCTTGAAATAGGCATTCCATTTGATGACTTCGAACCCATAACACCTACACTCATGACACTTCATAGGTACATTGCCTATGATGGGAGTAGGAATCCTATTGATTATAGTTTAGTGGGTCAAAGGTCAAGGTGACCATGACCTTATATGGAAATAGGCATTCCTCGTGATAGCTTCGAAACTATAACACCTATACTCAAGAATTTGCATTGATATATTGACTTTGGTAAGAGGAGGAACCCTATTGATTTTGGGCCATTTTGTCAAAGGTCAAGGTCACTGTGACATTATATGGAAATAGGCATTTCGTGCACTTTGAAACCATAATACTTACACTCATGAAACTTCAGAGGTACATTGCCCTTGTTGAGAGAAAGTATCGTATTTCAATGGGGTTAGCAGGTCAGTGGTCAAGGTTGCTATGACTTTATATGGTAAAATGCATTCTGTGCGATAACATCAAAACCATAACACCCCCACTGATGAAACTTCATAAAAGTATGTGCAAACCTTATTGCCTTTGGAGTCAGTAGGCCAAAGGTCAAGGTCACCATAACCTTACATGGAAATACGCAATCTGCTAAATAACTGAAACCACAACACTCACATTTCTGAAACTTCATAGGTACATGGACTTTGGTCAGAGGAGGAACTCTGTTGCTTTTGGGGTCACTAGGTCAAAGGTCAAGGTCACCAGTACATATTCCAAGTGATAACTCCAGGAGTATAATACCTACACTCATGACACTTTGTAGAAACATTACCCTTGGTGAGAAGAGGAACCCTATTGCTTTTGGGCTTAGTAGGTCAAAGGTCAAGGTAACCATGTTCTCATATGGACATACACATTCCAAATGACAATCCTTGAAATGTGATACCCACACTTATTAAACTTCATAGGTGCTTTGTCCTTGGTGAGAGGAGGAAGCCTATTACTTTTGGGTTCAGTGGGTCATCAAGGTCACATTGAACTGATAATGACTGAATCCTAAGACATTTTCCATTCTCATTCTGATTTCTCTCGTGATCAGACGTGTCTTAAACCAGTCTCGTGACTAGCATTTGAAAACGCGCGGTTAACTTGTTAAAATTCTACTTTACTTTAGTAAATAGTTGGAAACAGTTGAAAACCAAGGTTAGTAAATAAACATAGGAATTTTAAATAAACGTTCTTAACGTGTCATAAACCAGGATAAGGGACTAAAGAATTAACTAATTAAAACCTATCGGAGGTATTAATCAAAGTAAGCGTTTATACCATAATACATCGCGTGCCGTATTGAGCATTGAGCAATTCGCGCGCACCACCGTTTTTCTGTGTTAAAAGCTGTCTTTGTGTTGTATTGTACTGTTCTGTGTTGTGCTGTTCAAGAAAGAAAAGAAATATAGGAAACAAGTAAGTGTATAGAAAAACTAACAGTTAGATAATTTCAGTAAACATTAATTAATCAGTGTGAAATCCATTGCCAAATTGTTACTTTCTAGCAAAAAGCAAAAAAGCAAAAAGGATTAAATTTTTGAAAATTTCTGATTGGCTGAGAGCATATCTTCCTGGCGCTGATTGGTCCGTTTTTCAAGCCGATCTTTGTGAATTCGAGATAAATCCTCATAATCAGCTACTTTAAACTAGATTTATCACCAGTAAAACTAAATTTTATACTAAACCAGGTTCCTAAAACCATCTAAAGTCTTTTGTCTAACCCTCTGAATATAAGAAAATTTTCATAACCACTTTATTAAACTAGATTTATCGCCAGCAAAGTGAGTGGGCTACAATAAACCATTTTTAGGTTTAATACAAGTAAAAGTCTAGCTAATACATCAAACCAATCTGTATAACCACCTCTAGTTTCTATCTAACTGTTATAAGCGCAATTCCTTTTTGTATAACAAGTCGTACAACTCGCGTGTTTCACTGTGTTCTTTGTGTTATATTGTGATATATTGATATATTGTACTGTATTGTCCTGTTCTGTGATATATTGTGCTGATCTGTGGTCTGCTGTGTAAGAAAGGGAAGAACAATAATAAAGACAGAAGTCAAGTAAGTTTAGAGAATAAACTAATATCAGGATAATCATAATAACCTTTTCTTAATCCAGTATCAAACTCCTAATATCTAGCAAAAATCAGTGAAATCTTTGAATAAACCGGATATAAGCTCGATTCTGATTGGCTAAGAGCAAATAGCAAATTGAAATAGCAAATTGTCTCCGTGGCTCTGATTGGCCCCTTTTTTAATCCAATTTGGGAAATTCACTTAGAACTTATAACCAAACTCTATTATATTAGTTTTCTTGTAGTCTTATTAGGACCACAGCCTCAAATAAAAAATCCAAGTACTAAAGCTTAATTTTAACATATAGAGCAATTCGCTCGGCTCACTGTGTGGTTCTGTGTTGAAACTCGATATTGTATACTATAAAATAAATTTGTGTGTAAGTTTGATATTTTGTACTATATTGTATTTGTGTTATATTGAATATTTGGGCTATATTTGTGGTGGTCTGAGTGCTACTGTATAGGGAAGAAAGGAAAAATAAGCAAGACAGTAAGCAAGTTAGTTTAGTGGACAAATTTACACAAAGAGTTTTATAATAACCTTTTATCAAGCCATTGGCAAACCTCTAGTAGATCGTTTAAAAAAAAAAAAATCAAAATCCTGGGAAAAAACCTAAACCCTGAAACAAACTTGAATCTGATTGGCTGAGAGCAAATTGTATCCCTGGCTCTGATTGGTCCATTCTTTTTGATACAAATTGTGAAATTCGTTTAGTTTTCATAGCCATCTTTGCCTCTATTAAGTTTCTATTAGTCTCCTTACAGCATTATTAGAACCATATTAACAATTTAATATCTACATTTACATTTCTGCTCTGACTGGTCCGTTATCAAACAATTCTGTGAAATAAAAATCCAAAAAGAATCTAACTCAATTCTATAGAAAAAATTTCCTTGATTCTGATTGGTCCATTTTCAATCCGGTTTGTGAAACAAAAATTAAAACTTTTCCAATATCTCAAATCTCCTAATATCTCTTAAGCAGGGTGTATTAAAATCTTAATAGGGCTATAGCATCAGAATTTAGTATATACATTGGGCCCGTTATCAAACAGTTTTAAAAATCCAAAAAATTAAGATTCTAACGCGGATTGATAGAATATTTTCTCCTTGATTCTGATTGGTCCATTTTCAATCCGTTTTATTAAACAAAACCCAAAGTAAATTATATATAGTATATATCTATCAGACTTAACATGAATATAAGCTGTGTGGACCTGTTTAGTAGTAGTGGTAGTAGCAGTGGTAGTAGCAGTGGTAGTAGTGAGAGCGGAAATGACAGTAGTAGTGGGAGCGAGTGTAGTAAAGGTAGCAAATGTAGTGGCCACACCGACGGGGACAACTCCATAGCGAGCTGTTCAACGTGTTCCCCCACAACGCAACGTACCAGCATGATAGTTAGAACATATAGGGATAGCCTGGTGAGCACCACACCAGAGACAGTGCCGCATGTGGAGACGGCGGTACCAGTACCGATAGTGGTACCATCAGTGCCAGTGTCACCGGTGGCACCAGTGGTACCAATAACAGTAGTACCAGAGAGTAGCGAAAGTAAGGAACCATGGGTAACCAAAGACAAACCCCAGAGAAGCTCTCCACCTTACACGGCCTCAAAGATAGTGACTGTCATGATGACTCTATGCACGGTAGCTGGGCAATTCCCACCCAAATGTTATGGGAAAGTAGTAGAAGCCTTTATAAGGCATGTAGGTGCTGCCTTCTGCACACCAAGGACTGTGGGACAGGGTCAAAACCCACAATTCTGTATTGTAGAAAGTAAATTACACATAGCAAAGCAGTTCACGTATGGGCAAATGGACTACAAACTTGTACCGGTAATCGCCTCTAGTAGCAAAATAAACCAGGATAAAGCATACAGTAAGGGGGTAGCCCATACACATTTAACAAAGGACATTATGGAGGAAAGACTAATGGCATATCTGGACGCAAAAAACAACAACATAAGTAGCGCATATGTGCCTAATAGGCAATCAAATCAAAATTTGACAACAATCATAATAACATTTAGTACGGCAAGCATCCCATCCTCTATTAAAACAAAAACAGGAGTTACAATTGAAGTAAATCCAGCCCTCCTAGCTATAATAAGGTGTAACAACTGTCAGATGCACGGACATAGCACCATAAAATATACCAACGGACCCCAATGCCCTCACTGTGCAGGACATCACACAGGCGAATACTGTCGTCAAAGAGGTAATAAAAAATGTGCAAACTGTCACCAAAAGCACAGCGCAGCATACAAAGGCTGCCCTTCGTACCATGAATATCTAAATATAGTAAAGGGCAAAAATGCAATAATACAAAAAGCCCATGTGGGTTCAAAAAAGCCAGTGTCACCACCGGCACCCACACCCTCTCAAAACAAAGAATGCGTCCAGATAGTGTCTGAGGTAACACCCCCGGTCCAATCTCTTGATCCAAAAACGGAAGCAATCATAAGGGATATAATTAAGAAAATAATACCAAAATTGGGGGTACCCAATATAGAACAGACCATAGTAGACAGTATAGTGGATGAAGCTATAGCTTCAGAAAAGGCCCACACAATAGTACCAACCACCCCCGCCCCAAACACCGTAGTCAACGGGACACGGAGCAAAAATGGAGCCAACAGAAATCCAACCCTTCCCACACCCCACTGGGCTAACATGCCAGACCACGGACCAATATATGATCAGCACAGATCATTCAGATTGAATAGAGGACCACCCCCACCCCCACCCCGATGGGGCAATCTCCCATACAATGCATATAGGCAGCAACATCGAATGCACCCATTAGACAGGAGGCCCCCTCAAAATATGGGTTACCTACCCCAACCCCCATACTACCCATACTAAATAAATAGGGTAAAACTCCCCAACTGTAGCCCCAACCACTACTACTAGGATCAGTACTTATTACGCCCCAAAAAATAATAAGTTTAACTTTAAGAAACAAAACCTAGTAGTCATGTCCTGGAACGCCAGGGGCCTTACGGGGAGAAAAGCGCATAAAGCAACAGAACTCCAGCAGGTACTAGAAGATATGAACCCTAAACCAGATGTAATTTGCATTCAAGAAACATTTTCAAAAGAAAAGGCGGTTAAACTAATTGGATATCAAACACCAATTAATACCCAGAGGCCAGGACCTCAAAAAGGTGGGGGGGTAGCGATTTATGTTAGATTAGGGATCCAATTTATAGAAAACAAAGTCAAAACAATAGAAAACATAGAATACAACTCTGTCAAAATACAGGGAACCACACAAAACGTGGTTATAATTAATGTCTATATCGCTCACACCGACTATGCCAATGAAAATAATATAAGAGCGTTATGTAACAATACAACACACTGTACAATCATGACCGGGGACTTCAATTTAAAAAACCCATTGTGGAACCCCCCGGGCGATCCAAGGCATGACAAACAGGCTACGTATCTTATAGAAACCACTAATAACAGAAATATGCAAATAATCAATAATAACCAGGCCACTAGATTAGGTGAAGACGGTCAACGGGACTCTACCCTAGACCTTAGTATAGTCTCAAATAGTATAGCCTATAAAGCAACCTGTAGTGTTCTAGATAACACTATAGGAAGCGACCATTACCCTACAATCACTAGCGTTAGGTTCAAAACCCAATACCAGCCCATAGTCATTCCAGCCAAATGGAAGGTAGATAAGGCAGATTGGACTAGGTATAAACACACATGTGACCAACACTTCGACTACAACACCCCTGAGACCAATATCCAAGGTAAATACAATGCCTTTACAACAGAACTACAAAATGTGTGCAAAACGGCAATTCCAAAAACTAAAGCCGGCATAAAGAAAAGAAAGAACGTTTTTCCCTGGTGGACAGACCAATGCAAAATAGATATAAAAAAAAGGGAAAACCTCAGAAAAACATATAATTTCAATAAAAATTATGAAACCTGGAAAAAATTCAAAACCCAGAGATCCATAGCTAAAAACACTATCAAAAAAGCAAAATATGAATGCTGGAAACAATTCATATCCCAAATTAACTACAAAACAACATCGAAACAAGTATGGAATATAGTTCAAAGGTTCAAAGGTCAACCAATGGAACCGATACCCACTTTAGTACTGGATCAAAAAGAAATATATGATAACCAAACTAAGGCAAACGCACTGGCATCCCAATATCAGAAAGTAAGCAGTGATATGAACTATGACGAACAATTTCTAAAACTAAAGAAAGTAAATGAAACAACGTATGATAATATAATGGAAACAGAGGGATACCACTCTGACTGTGAATATAATAAGCCATTTACACTCTCTGAGCTCAATTTAGCCCTCCTAACATGCAACAGCACAGCCCCGGGGGAAGATAGCATTCATTACGACATGATAATTAACCTCACAACAAATGGCAAAATCAAACTGGTCGAACTATATAACTATTCCTGGTCAACTGGAACACACCCCGAAGAATGGAGTGAATCCCTCATAATCCCCATCCTAAAAATGGGAAAAGATAAAACCCTCCCATCGTCGTACAGGCCTATATCCCTGACCCCAGTACTCTCTAAAATCATGCAAAAAATGATAAAACCCAGAATTATAGCCTATGTAGAAACACAGGGCCTAATGTCAATAGATCAGTCAGGATGCAGGCCATACCACTCCTGCACCGACCACCTCGCAAGATTAGAAAATGATGGTAGACAAGCCCAACTTGAAAATAACTACTTACTAACGGTGTTCATGGACCTTAGTAATGCATTTGATATACACTGGAACAAGGGAGCCCTCATGTTAATGCATCAGCTGGGAATCAGGGGGAGACTACTCAAATGGCTCAATGTATTTTTAATGGAAAGAAAAATTAAAGTTAAAGTAAATGGTCATGTATCCGACACCAAAATAGCAGAAAATGGCTGTCCCCAGGGTAGCGTCTTATCTCCAATCATTTTCTGTATATACATGAATACTCTAAAAATGGCGGTAACAGAGCACAACGAAACTATTACAACACGGTTAAATCACACCCATCTCGCCCAATACGTCGATGACGGGGCCATGTGGATAAAATCTCGAAGTCCGGTTAAATTAACACAACTAGGGCAACAACTGATGTCCAAAATCGAAAAGTGGTCAATAACGTGGGGTATGAAAATAAACCCCGAAAAAACACAGGTCATGATAATATCAAAACCAGGAAGGTATCCCGAAAAAGAATTTAAACTAAAAAAACTGAAACTATGTAACAAAACAGTAGAATACGCGCCACATGCAAAACTCTTGGGAATGTACTTCGACAGGCATTTGACGTGGAAAAAACACATCACTTATGTCATAGAAAGATGTAATAAGGATATGCGCCTGCTTAGAATGTTAACTAACAGCACGTACGGTGCAGATAAAACATCCTTAATCTACCTATACAAAGCGTTAATTTTAAGTAAAATCAGTTATGGAGACATAGCATATGCCTCCGCGTCCGATAGGTTACTATACAAACTACAAGTAATACAAAATAAAGCCCTGCGCATAGCCACAGGGGCACATAGGTCAACCAACATAATTGGACTCATGGCGGAATGTGCAGAAACGCCACTGGTTATACACCGCGAAAAGAATATGCTTAAATACTGGGCAAGATCAACCCGGCTAAAACAAAACCTCCCAATTAACGAGAAAATAACAAAGATAGGCATATTCGAACATAAAAAAGATAAAACTCGCCTAAAACTCCCGTATACTCAGCAAATACAAACCTTGTTAAGTAAACATAACATGACCAATCTATCAATATCAAAACCCGTCTACCCCGATAATACGCTAATACGAACCTTAAAGCCGTGCCTCGATCTCACCCATTTAATTAAGAAAAAACAAACAGAACCCGCGATAGCACGCAATATAAGTATAGATCATATAGACAGCAACTATAAGGATTATATCAAAATATATACAGATGGGAGTAAAAACCCCGAGAAAGAAATAGCCGGATCGGGAATTTGCATATACAGTACCAACAATACTTTGATTTTAGAAAAAGGTTATAAAGTAGACCATAGGTTATCAGTATACACAACCGAACTAGTTGCGATTCGAATAGCGCTCAGATGGATAATAACATTCAAACCCGAAAAAGTGGTGATATTCAGCAACAGTCTGAGTTCACTACAATCAATAGATAATGGTACCAACAATAGTAGACCCGACCTAACTTATGCGATCCTAAAACAAATCAACACCATTTCAGAATTAAACATACTTTTAGAAATGAATTGGATTCCCAGCCACGTAGATATAGAAGGGAATGAAAGGGCGGACTACTGGGCTAACAGAGGGGCAAGCAAAGGCACCCCCATAACCGTAACATTAGGCCTTAAAGAGGTATATTCGATAATTAAAGCTAAAATGACAAGTGAATGGAAGCAAATTTGGTCAAAAGCTACCACACAACGTATTTCCATGCACCCCCATGTACCAAATAAAGTAATACAATATAGCGATGATAGGCGCATGGATATTGCATATACCCGACTAAGATTAGGACATAGCCGGCTAGGAGACAATGATAAGATAAAAACTAGCAACGGCATAAGCACAGACTGCGAAACATGCGGTCAAAACGGATCATTTGACCACACCTTCTTTGATCCCTCGGGTCTATGCCCCTTATACTTAAGCCAACGCGAAACACTAAAAACCGACCTTCTCAAGTTAGGATTAAAGATAATAAACCAAAAAGCGCTATTATTCCCGGAAACTCAATATGCAGTAGAAACGCGGAAAGCGGTATTTAAGTTCCTCCGATTGACAGGAGTTTTATACAGAATATAGAATCAAACATGCTCTGTTGCCGCTAAGTACTCAGTAAAAAGGCACAAGTGGTGATATTTATGTATATGGGGATCGCCGACATGCATGTAACAGTCAATTTCTTGCGTAATATGTGTGCCGGATGATCCTCATATATATTAAACTCATATGGTGTACATGTGTGTGGTCTTATTTACGTAGCAAACAGCCAGTAAAGGAATATGTATGTCGGTATATGTCGTATGTAGCATGAAATGTATGGGTCTATGTGTATATTTAGCCATATGGGGGTATACTGTACATCTGATCTTAACTTCTGCCATCATTAATATAAATGCATAAACGGAATTGCACACATTTGATATTCTACCAACATAGCTCAATACGACTTATTAACGATAAAACACCAAGTAAATGGACCCACACACTGCTTGCAGCACCATTGCCCCCCGGTATAAGGTGGTCGTAACATGCTTTGGTCCCATGGGCACCGAAAGAGGGATGGGAAAGCAAGTAGGGGTGGAACCCATAATGTAAAAACCATTAAAAAAACAACATTGCATTAACGGTGCTCTCACTTTGGACCGCGCGGATAATTTCAATCCGTTTTGCAAAACGAAAATGCAACTTACACCTGATTGGTTCATTTTCAATCCGTTTCGCGAAACAAAAAACCAACAAATCCCTGATTGGTCCATTTTCAATCCGTTTTGTAAAACGAAAATAAACCATAATTTCAACTAAATGGGGATCGAACATGTAACATGTAAATATAAATGTATGATTATATAGCTAATGTAAACATACCAAGATATGGACAAGTCAAAAAGCCCTATTACTATAAAACATAGCGAAAGTTAAAAACGATTAGTTGAGTCTAATGTGGGGCTTCATCTGCACAAGGAATATTTTCTGTGGTACTGTGATAACGGCGGGGCTCAAGCGATTTCCATGGTTCATAACTCAGGCGGCGCCGCGTAAAAACGCGGTCCTGCAGCCTGGTTCTGAACTGCGCGGTCCTGACCGTGGAATCCGAGTCATTAAGTTTGAGTACGGGCCCTAACACTCGCTTAAAACTTAGAATAGGACAAACCATATCATGACAGGCAGAATACAATATAACAGATAAAAAAGGTTAGGTAAATAGAGAAGATGTACAGTATAAACTATAAGTATGGTGCACACGGACATTGTAATATGGGCCCATGGCCAAATCCGCCATCCTTCCTGACACTCGGTAGTGACTGGGGTTGTAACTCACCCTGGAACCAGCTCTGTGAGCGCTGAGTAAGGTTAACGATGAGGACGCGGCACCGGACCCCATATCAATAATGGTGACAACATCACACGGTGAGGCCGCGCTACCAAATCAATGCCTAAACTATGAAGGAACTACACCTAGATAGTAGGCGAGTCTCTCCACTGACACAAATACAGCGTGCGGATGCGCGCTGTAGTCTCTGGGGCGTGCAAACGTATTCTAGCTTAGACTTCAAGAAGACTTAATAGATGGGGTGGCGCGACACCACTGTGGGGTGTTTTAAAGGGATATGAATAGACGTACATAGCAGGCCCGGTTATAGTTACCAGGTAGGGAAATGTATGAGAGTATGTGTAGCTAAATAGATGTATGTATATATATATGTATGTATGAAAACCACAAGATAATTGTTTTAGTATTGAACTGTGTAGTAATTATCTTGTGAATTTGTATTTGCCTTGCCTATTGTCAATTTCGTTCATAAAAACAGTAATAATAGCGCTTAAAAACATAAGCACATAAGCCCCGGATGCCATCCCTCCCCCGTCCCGGTATAAGACTGGTACATGTAACTCTTAGACAGACCTTGGCATACAACGCGCTGGAATGGGAGAGAGAGGGCATCTGGTGTACAGGAATATAGGTACAGGTGTATGTATGTAAACATACAATGATCTATATAACTATTCTGTAAATTTATCCCACTAAGTGCTCATCCCATCAGAAGGGATGGGACCGTCAGTAAACTTAAAAACAGTGACATTTTTGACATGTCTCACATACTTATATATGAAAAACTTCACCGAGTACAGATTCCAGGATTAGGTTGATGATGGAAGATCTAACTGTTCCTGTGGTGCCCTAATCACATAGTTGGTATGGGTTTTTTCATGAACATGTTGATATTGCATTGTCTAACCGTCTCGCCTCTAGGTTGTCCTGAGTCTGTGGTTGCTGAATTGATTTGTATTATGGTGTGATGTGCCTTGCTTATCGTCTATTTCGATCATAAAATCAGTAATAATATCACTGTAAAACCAAGTGATTTCCATCCGGTCCGCGCTTTGTCCAAATTGACAAACCCGACCTTGACACTTATATCGACCCTGACCCTGAATAACATAGTTAAGAAACTCGGCAATAAACACATATTTTTAAGTAGGACACGCAAGTAGGGCAGGTCAGGCCAGTAGAACACGACAGGTTCAGGTCGACGAAATTAAAATGAAACATATAGGGAATAAGTGAAATGTTTATATGTATGAGTGTGTACGAAATATAACAAATACCTGTAATGATATTATTCTGTATGTATCTAATATGTATGGATGCATGTATATCTATGTGTATGTATGAAATCTTATATTATCCTTATATATAATTACCTACTATGTGGTATCACCCAATATACGTGTATATATATATACATATACCCCGTGCATTAACGTACGTTCACGTGTATGGACAAGATAATAAATTTGTCTATATAAGTAACTACCATTGACATTCGCGTCGGACGAATAAGTAAATACAATAAAACGCGTCCCACGGAAATATCGAGCGGTGTTATAGTGGGAATAGCACATATTAGGCCACTTTTTAGGCATTCGATTTTTATGTATTATAACAATTATAAGTAAAACACAAATAAATAAGCAAATAAGTATACCAGTAGAAGCCATACAAAAACATTAAATTTTTATTGTGCATTATACCATAAGGGATGTGACCGTCTTAAAATCCAACAACTACAGTAATAATAGTGTAATAGTTCTTAACTAAGTACAAAAGTAATGTTAACTCTAAAACCAGTAAACACGGCACATACCCATTTAGGACTAGGGAGCACCTCCTTACGGTCCCTTTCATCACCAACCTGTGGGACACATCCCACAGGGGCAATCTTGACTGGAAACCGTTATCGACCATAATTGGCCTTTCCTCCCCAGTGGTAGCAAACCCCTTGCGCGAACAAGATGTGGATTTGCTGCCACAGTACCTCAGACCAGACACACACGCTATGCCCCAGGCATAGCAACCAACAAACTTAACACCAACAAATGCTCCAACATGTACAAATATACAACACAGAAATAACCGAACAGGCCCCAGTTCGATGACCACAAGTATTAGTATGCTGCAAATGGACACGCTAATCATCCCCAAGATGGCGTAGTACAGGCATACCCCTCATCAAACCCCAGCAAATATGATATGTTAAAAACATAATCATAACACTACAAGACAAGCACGCACCACATACAACACAACGCCAAACAAAGCTAGGACCGGAAGGTGTTGATACACGAAATTAGGTTGAATTAACCGCTGTTGTTGACACCGTTTTTAGCACATATTTAGGCATTAAACAGACCTGTTGGCAAGGTCTAGATCAACTTCAAAATTCAAAATTACACCTTTAAAAGTCCAGACTCTATTGTGCCCATCGCGTCAGGTATACCCTGACGTGTTCGTTGGCGGACGGACTATAAACCTTAAAATTGCACACACACACACGACATTTTCCATTTAACTTGTAACTATTAGACCTACAATGTTGAAACTTTACAGAAATAGTACCCATGTTAAAACAACAATCCCTTTTGATTTTAAGCTCAGTAGGTCAGATGTCAATGTCACTGTGATCTGATCATGACAACTGTTATTCACCAACTATTTGATCTACATTCTACATTCTTGAAAGTGTATACAAATAGTGCTCTTGGTTTAACAGCATCCCCTATCAGTTATTATTTTGTTACAAGGTCAAAGTTATTGACCTAACACCTAGGAAATGCTTTTAACATAAAAACTTCAGGAAACTGTGTATAATGCCCCGTTCGATGGCGCTCTTGTTTTATGTTTCAGGCTTCCAAACTGTCCATACTTTCTTCAAAATTTATATTCAGCGTACAACACATTCTGTTTAGAAGAAAACCATTATGATAAACCCATAGCCTTTTAAACCTTCTACACTTCAGTCATTGATAAAATTCTGGCATATCGTTGTCGCGTTCCAGTCGAAAGGTTTCTCATTAGGTCTTGTCTATAAGGCCTATATTCCAAGCTAAATGATCATTGAAAAGGCATGGAAATATTGCTTATTTACTGCTAGCATGTTACATGACCGATTAGCTCAGGTATATAAACAGAGACATGAGTAAAGTTTTCTCTATGAAAAGCATTGGTATATTGAACAGTATCTAGGGTATAGCAGTGTATAATACTTCAAACTTTACTTTTATGAAGAAGAACAAAAGCAAATTAGCAAGTTAGCTGTACTAAATATAAAACTTTGTTGACAATTCATTGTTTTCAGAATAAAAACACCCATAACGCAACTTATGAAACACCTGCTTTCATGTTTTATTATGTTGGATTCACACAAAAGCTGTATTGGGAGGACCTAATCAGCTGAAACAAAATTAAATACAACCATTTGCTTATGCAATGATTTACAGTTACCTGTACAAATTCTTTCCTCCCCCAAATATACAAACTTGCAAAAGAAAGTGGACTCTGTTTAGCTTTACTTGTATAACGTTTTTTAAGAATTAATTTGAAAAATTCCAAAATGAATATGCCATGTTTGGTACCAAAGTTTTTATCATTCCATTGCCAATATTATGTTGTCATATCTTTTTCAATAGGTCGAATCATTAAGGGACTGTCGCTTGATAAAGAGGATAGGGTGTAAAGTAAAATTTTCAAAGTGTCCAGTTTCATTTGCAAATGAGTATACAATAGGCTGGAAGTAGGTCCTTAAGCTGCATACACAACATACTAAATGTTCTGACTAAAAGTAGGTCACATGGTCGACCTTCACCTTGTTATGTTTCTCTGGTTAACATTTCTCATTAATCCAACTATATTTTTTAGCTCTACTGGCCAGCGGCCAGCAGAGCTTATGGGATGGTGTGTTGTCTGTCATCCGTCGTCCGTCGTCTGTCGTGTTAACTTTTCTTCAAACGACTTCTCCTCAGAAACCGTTTGGCTAATTTTGACCAAACTTCACATGGATGATCCTTAGTTGAATGCTTTTTAGATTTGTTAAAATTAGGTCAGCGCTACATCCAAGATGGCTGCCATTACCATATATGGTCGAAACCTTAAAAAATCTTCTTCTCCAGAACCGCTGGACAGATTTCAACAGTTTTTCTTTTAAAATGATCGCAAGGCCTAGTCTATCAAGATTGTTCAAATAAAGTCCCCTTGGTTAAAAATGGCCGTGCCCTGTGGGTCCAAAGTTTGTATATTGAGGTTTTGCATGTTTTTCATATAGACATATAGGAAAAAACTTTAGAAAAATCTTCTTCTCTGAAACCACAAGGCACAGAGCTCTCATGTATTACATGTAGCATCAGCTTATGGTCCTCTACTAAGTTTGTTCAAATGGTGTCCCTGGGGTCAAATTTGTCCCCGCCCCGGGGGTCACAGTTTTACATAGACTTATATAGGATTTTTTTTTAAAAATCTTCTTCTCAGAAACTACAACAGCCAGAGGTTTGATATTTTGCATTTACTATAAGCTTATGGTCCTTTACCAAGTTTGTTCAAATGGTGACCCTCGGGTCACATTTGGCCCCGCCCCAAGGGTCACATGTTTTACATAGACATGTATAGGGAAAAACTTAAAAAATCTTCTTCTCTGAAACTGCAAGAGCCAGAGGTTTAATATTTCGCATTTGCTATAAGCTTGTGGTCCTCTACCAAGTTTGTTCAAATGGTGACCCAGGGGTCACATTTGGCCCCACCCCGGGGGTCACAGTTTTACATAGGCTTGTATAGGGAAAAACTGAAAAAAATCTTCTTCTCTGGAACCACATGGCACGGAGCTCTCATGTATTACATGTAGCATCAGCTTATGGTCCTCTACTAAGTTTGTTCAAATGGTGACCCTGGGGTCACATTTGGCCCCGCCCCAAGGGTCACATGTTTTACATAGACATCAGGGCTTCTAAAATCGCCGGTTTATCGGTTCCCAGACCGAAATCTGTGTCTCCAGACTGATTTTCTTTTCAAAATCTCTGTTTAAATCGGTCCCAGATATTGTATCTATCGGTCGTTAAAAAATCTACAATTGCCCTTCACACCTAAAATATGCCTTGCGGCAATATTCTTTGATCCATAACACGATTGTTTGTCACTCGCTGTGCGAAATTAGGTCAATTTGGACTAAACCATTACCGATAGTAGGGAGTTTTCCGGAAGAGTCTATAGCCATGTAGCCTGCCTTTGATGTGTGATCAGTGAAAGTATATCACGCGTTCTGTCGGTTCACAGAAGCGAGTGTTACCGTCTATAATTTCTTTGATATACCGTTAGTCGTAAGGTGTTAGCCTGTTTGCTTGTGTCGGTTTGTTTTTTTAAGTGGCCAAAGCTGGGACTGAAATTTGTTTGCGTCATTAATACCGAGATATGTTAATTGTTTGTTTGATTTTTTTTTACAATAACTTTAAGTATAATATTAATGACATTAAGTAAGGAAAGTGATTAAACCTGACACCGTTTTTTTTTTTAAGTCGGACCGAAATTGTTGGTTAGTCGTAACATTTGGTATTAATTAAGCTAATTGATGAAAAACGATATTACTCAAATTTATGTAAATCCGCTAGTCCGCGCGTGTTAGTCCGTGTTTTATACCTACCCGGTTTATTAGACACTTCCGGTTTAATTCCTCAAATGATCAACAATTTTAATATTGAATGTAAATTATTCATTCAGTAAAGCGAAGACATGATGTCAGTCATTAAAATGTACAAATTGTGATAAAGTAAGTTATAAATGATACAAATATAATACAAACATGCATTTTAAATAGTTCTCTATATCAATGGCTGAACGGAAAAAATGCATGGTGGGTGGGGTACGGCGATTTTTGTGATTTTTTCAAAATAAGTGCGATTCTTACGGCAGTTAAAAACCTGGACCGATTTGCATTTTAAAATTTTAGAAGCCCTGATAGACATGTATAGGAAAAAACTTAAAAAATCTTCTATTCTGAAACTGTAAGAGCCAGAGGTTTAATATTTTGCTGTTGCTATAAGCTTATGGTCCTTTACCAAGTTTGTTCAAATGGTGACCCTGGGGTCACATTTGGCCCCGGCCCAAGGGTCACATGTTTTACATAGACATGTATAGGGAAAAACTTAAAAAATCTTCTTCTCTGAATCTGCAAGAGCCAGAGGTTTAATATTTTGCTGTTGCTATAAGCTTATGGTCCTTTACCAAGTTTGTTCAAATGGTGACCCATTGGTCACACATTTGGCCCCACCCTAGGGGGTTTGGTCACATTTGGCCCCACCCTGGGGGTCACAGTTTTACTAAGGCTTTTGATTGATTTAAATTGTTTTGTTTTTTTGAAATCTTTTTACATTATCTTTTTAATTACTTGACACTTACTTTAAATTTTCTTGTCGGCACTACTCATCCTAAATGCCTTGTTGAATTTCGACGAAACTTGGCAGGAAGCATCGGTAAGATATCTAGTTGTGCATATCACGCTTTTATTCCAGTTCGCTGATTTTTGACTGAGTTATGGCCCTTTGACATTTTTATTTTAAATTTCTTGTCGGCGCTACTCCACTTAAACGGCTTGTTGGATTTCTACGAAATTTGGCAGGAAGCTTCCGTATGATGTCTAGTTGTGCAAAGCGCAGTATATCAATGAAATCTTGGACAATTTCGAAAACCAGCTAGATCTTGTTAGTAATAACAGAGTTATGGCCCTTGATTTGTTGAAAAATGCTATATTGTATTTTCCTTTGTTAAATCTATAGGAGAAGAGAGCTATATCTAGCTATATCTATCTAAAACTATCAGAGCTGTTTTAGCCAGTAGAGCGTCCACAGGCCCTCTTGGGCCTCTTGTTTTAATCTTATCTCAGATTGGCGGCTGGTACGAATTCTTTATTTTTCCCTTTTCATAATTTCAGATTGACGGCTGCTATGAATTCTTTGTCAGCGCTGATGAGATCAAACTTGGCCACAAAGGTTACTCGTCCTGGGGAGAACTGAGAATCAATGCCTCTGTCACGGAAGAGGCTACTGGTGAGTTGTATTTATAATTATTCCGGGCCTGCGTGAAAGCAGTGGGGGTGCGGTGGGTATAGAAATGGAGTTGTCCATGTGTAGCAAACTTGTTTGATATATGTAATGTAATGGTTATAACCGGGCTTTGAAAATAAATTGGTTGCAAAACAATATACTCTATGAAATAACAAGTTTATACGCGAAATATTTGAAAGGTATAGATAAACCATTAAAAACGGTCTATTAAGTAATTTTAGAATTGTTTTATTTTTAGAATTTTGTGATTCTTGGTTTCAAGAAACTCATTATTCAATGAGTGATACAAACGGTCTTAATCTGTTTCTCACAACAATTAAAAGGCTAATTCAGTTCTGAGAACACACTGAGTTGAATCATAATAGCATGTTGTGATGTCATAATAGCATGACGTGATGTCCTAATACCAGGATGTGATGTCATAATACCAGAAAGTGATGTCATGATAGAAACAATCACATGAAAATATAAATGAAGCATTCTAATTGGTTCCGTGATAAAAATTGGACAAATGAAACCAGTCAATTTTAAGCCCATTACATTCTCATAACACACTGAGGTTTTACTGGATTTTGAGTAATGAGGTTCTTGAAAAACACAGGATCACAAAATTCTAATATTAAAATAATTCTAAAATGATTTAATAGACTGTTTAAAGTCCTTATCCCGCCAATAACAGCCACATTTTACAACATGAGTACACAATTTCTAAACCTACAGATGACGAGGTACATATATAAATTACATATTTTGAGAATCCGAACTCTGTAGACACAATATAACCAGCCAGGCCAAAACCCAAAACTGGATCTTTGAATTAAGAGTTGCGCCTATAGAATAATGGGTATTACAAGAAGCCGTGAAAAAATCCTATAGTTTTAATCGGCACATGTACATTATTATATGACCAGAACACCTTGATAGAGTTTTGATAAACGGTTTTGTAGTGTAATTTTTCCGTTTTTTGGCGTGTTAGTTTCTTTAACAGTTTCCTCAATATAAATTATAAGTCCTATCGGGCCATTATAAGAGGTTATAAGTCCTATCAGGCCATTATAAGAGGTTATAAGTCCTATCAGGTCATTATAAGAGGTTATAAGTCCTATCAGGCCATTATAAGAGGTTATAAGTCCTATCAATTATAAGAGGTTATAAGTCCTATCAGGTCATGATAAGAGGTTATAAGTCCTATCAGGCCATTATAAGAGGTTATAAGTCCTATCAGGCCATTATAAGAGGTTATAAGTCCTATCAGGCCATTATAAGATGTTATAAGTCCTATCAGGCCATTATAAATGGTTATAAGTCCTATCAGGCAATTATAAGAGGTTATAAGTCCTATCAGGCCATTATAAGAGGTTATAGTCCTATCAAGCCATTATAAGAGGAATCCCAGAACATAAATAGCTGTCACACAGATCGCCTCGGGGATATAGGATCAGCATTACATGATGTTGGTCCTTGTTGAAAATCGTTTTGATTCGACATTAAACATAGCTGCCAGAGGCCATTTTGTTTACATATAGTTATATAGTATAAACTTGTAGTGATTACTCCTCTGAAACTTCTTGACGGAATTTTACGAAACTTCACAGGAATGTTGCTCTTGACGTCTAATTGATCCTAGCAAATTTTCAGGTTGGCCAGAAATTCAAGATGGCCACCACGGCTAAAAATAGATTTTTAAAAAACAAGTTTGTAGCGACTACTTATTGAAAAGTATTTAAGTGATATTGATATGGGACTTTTTCTAAAATGCTCAGCATGACATGATGTTGATTCTTGTCGAAAATTACTTTGATTCGACATAAAACATGGTTGACAGTGGCCATCTTTATTTACATAGAGTTATATAATAAAAACCTAAAGCAACTACTCCTCTGAAACTATTGACGGATTTTCATGAAACTTCACAGGAATGTTGCTCTTGATGTTTAGTTGTTCCTAGCAACATTCCAGGCCGGCCAGAAATTTTGAGAAATTTTAGGCTAAAAATAGGTGTTTTTTTTTTTTTAAAAATTGTAGCGACTACTTCATGAAAACTGTAAGTGATATTAATATGAGACTTTTTCTAAAACGATCAGCATGACATGAGGTTGGACATTGTCGAAAATCATTTAAATTCAGCGTTAAACATGGCTGCCAGTGGCTATGATCTTTCTTTACATAATTAGGCCAAAAATAAAATTATGTTTGTTTCCCCTTCCCGACCCATGCAAAAAAGGGTTGGGTAGGTAGGTAGGTAAAATATTTTTTTTATTTCATTTCTTTTATTTGAGATCAAAACTGGAATACATGCTACCTATAAGACACATTTAAGACAAAAAAAAAATTTCGAAAAAAAAAAAATTTCGAAAAAAAAAATAAAATCGAAAAAAAAAAAAAAAAAAAAAAATTTTTTTCGCCAGTGTCGAAAAAATAATTCGGGTCGCGGCAATTTCGGTGGGTCGGTCGGGAAGGGGAAACAAACATAATTTTATTTTTGGCCCTATATAGTAAAGCGTGTAGCGACTACTCCTCTGAAACTTGTTGACGGATTTTCATGAAACATCACAGGAATGTTGCTCTTGATATCTAGTTGATCCTAGCAAAATTTCAGGTCGGCCAGGTAAAAATAGATTTTTAAAAAACAAGTTTGTAGCGACTATTTCTTGAAAACTAAAAGTGATATTCATATGGGACTTTTTCTAAAATAATAAGCATGAATTGGTGTTGGTCCTTGTTGAAAATTTATTTTGATTAGACATTAACGTGACTGCGACGGCCATCCTTGTTTACATAGAGTTATATAGTAAAAACATTTTGCGACTACCCCTCTGAAACTACTTGAAGGATATTTATGAAACTTAAAGCACATATGGAATAAAGTCATATATGTTTTTTCTGTTGTTTTTGTCTCGCCTTTTTGAAGAAAAAAGGGGCGCCTGCAGCATCGGATGCGGCGGTGGCGAAGGCGTCAACATTCAAGTTTTGCGTTTAGGTCATTTTCTCACAAACTGTGTGCACTAGACCTTTCAAACTTTGCTTATAGTTGTATCTTGGGTGGTACATCGCAACATGACAAAGCAAATGTGGAATCGACCTTGACCGTACAAGCAAAGGGCAGATAACTTAATAATTTTTACTTTTAACTTTAGCGTTTAGATCACTTTTTCACAAACTGTATGCACTAGACCTTCCAAACTTTGCATATAGTTGTATATTGGATGGTACATTGTAACGTGACAAAGTAAATGTGGAAGTGACCTTGACCCTCCGAGCAAAGGGCAGATAACTTAATCATTTTACCTTCAACTTTTGTGTTTAGGTCAATTTCTCACAAACTGTATGCACTAGACCTTTCAAACTTGGCTTATAGTTGTATCTTGGATGGTACATCGCAATGTGACAAAGTAAATATGGCTGTGACCTTGACCCTCAAAGCAAAGGGCAGATAACCTTATAATTTTTACCTTTAACATTTGCGTTTAGGTCACTTTTTCACAAACTGTATGCACTAGACCTTTCAAACTTTGCTTATAGTTATACCTTGAGTGGTACATTGCAACGTGACAAAGCAAATGTGGATGTGACCTTGATCCCCAAGCAAGGGGCAGCTAACTTAATAATTTTTACTTTCAACATTTGCGTTTAGGTCACTTTCTCACAAACTTAATGCATTTAACCATTCAAACTTCGCTTATACATGTAGTTGTTTCTTGGGTAGTACATCACAGCGTGTCAAAAAGCAAATGTGGATGTGACCTTCACCCTCCTCTGAAACTACTGAATGGATTTTCATGAAACTTTACAGAAATGTTGCCCATAAAGTCTAGTTGATCCTAGCAAAAATTCAGGTTGATGTGAAATCCAAGATGGCCACCAAATCTAAAAATAGATTTTTAAAAAACAAGTTTGTAGCGACTACTTTTTGAAATCTCTAAGTGATATTGATATGGGACTTTTTCTAAAATGATCAGCATGACATGATGTTTGTCCTTGTCGAAAATTGTTTTGATTCGACGTTAAACATGGCTGCCAGCGGCCATCTTTGTTTACATAGAGTTATTTAGCAAAAACTTGTAGCGACTACTCCTCTGAAACTACTTGAAGGATTTCCATGAAACTTCGCAGGAATGTTGCTCGTGATGTCTAATTGATCCTTTCAACATTTCAGGTTGGTAGGAAATTCAAAATGGCTGCCACGGCTAAAAATAGATTTTCAAAAAACAAGTTTGTAGCGAGTACTTCTTGAAAACTATAAGTGATATTGATATGGGACTTTTTCTAAAATGATCAGTATGGAATGATGTTGATCCTTGTTGAAAATTATTTTGATGCGACGTTAATGATGGCCGCCTGCGGCCATCTTTGTTTACATAGAGTTATATAATGAAAACTTGAAGCGACTACTCCTCTGAAATAACTTGACGGATTTTCATGAAACTTCACAGGATTGTTGCTTTTGATGTCTAATTGATCTTAGCAAAATTTCAGGTCAGTTGGAAATTCAAGATGGCAGCCATGGCTAAAAATAGATTTTCAAAATACAAGTTTGTAGCGACTACTTCTTGAAAACTATAAGTGATATTGATATGCATTTTTTCCTAAAATGTTCAGTATGACATGATGTTGATCCTGTCGAAAATTATTTTGAGTAGGTCATTTATGTATAGTAGAAAGAGAATTGGCCAGAAGCCAGAACCTTGGGGTACGTCTTTAGTGACTACTTGAAAACACTCATTCCGGTATACATAATATATCAATATTGAAGGTATGGAGAGAACTGTAACTAATGTTGTTATAACTTGTAGTTCAATCCATTTGCGTATGTTATATATAAATATGTATTATCATATGATGTTCATTCTCTGTAACATAAGTAATAAAATATGTTTAAACTAAACTTGAAAACTATAATTGATAATGATATTGGACTTTTTCTAAAATGATCAACATGACACAGCGGCCATCTTTGTTATACATACCGAGTTATATAATGGAAAACTTATAGTAACTACTACCTGACAGATTTTCATAAAACTTCACAGGAATGTTGCTCTTGATGTCTAAGTTGATCCTAGCAAAAGCTCAGGTCAGTCGGAAATTCAAGATGGGCCGCAATAAATAGATTTAAAAAATGCGATTTTGTGGTGACTACTTCTCAAAAAAACATAAGTGATCCTTTACCAAAACGACTGGCACAACATCTATGCAGGCTGATCAGGGTTTAACTGTCTTGTTGCTCATCAGTCATTTGATCGAAACACCCCTTTGTACTACAAATGGACTGGTCCAAATTAAAAGGACAGTCCATTATACATTCATAGAGGGGTAAGGATTTAGTCTCTTTTGTATTTTGACTCTCAAAAACAGACTGAAAACAAATTGTAGGATTTTAAGATTTTAATTTTAATTCTGATTTTAGAACTATAACCTGAGACAAGAGCAAATCTACTGAGATAGTAACATAATTATTGGAGAGCACTGTAATAACGACACATAAAAATATTTTTTAACTTTTAATAGATTTGGCAAATAATGGGCGTGGCATGGATTGAATGTTTAACAATTGGGCTGCCAGTAAGCACAAAAGACCATTATGGCAAGCCTACAGCAGAAAGCATTAAGCAAAAAAGCAAATTGAATATTACAATATTAAAGACATAAATACATGTGCACCAAATTAAATGTTCATTATGAAAGCAACTTTCTGATTTAAGCAAGTGTTGAAAGCACGGTTGATATTCAAGCATAATTACAAGTGCACCGAATTCAATCAATTGAAATGTTTTTTAGCAATTTCGTACGGACAGCAAATTTGTATATAATTTATGTTTAGATTACAATTCAGTCTCTGGTTATACAGGAGCTGAATAAAGTTAATTATTAGGAGAAATTGCAATAACATGACCAGGTCTGGACCTGGTCACACACTTGCTATATTTCTGAATACAGATCATTCCCCGTTTCTGTTCCACAGTGTGATTTGGAGCAGAAAAAGGAGGATATACTAAGGTTGATGTTGTAATGGATTTAATTGATATAGTTTTATAATTAAACTTTTTGGTAGCATTGACATTTTTATAAGCTGAAAAAAAATATATTCTTTAGAGTAGGATAAAATGGAATGAGATTATAATGTTGCATAATAAATCATAATATTTGAGGAATATAGGAATATTGCTCGTGATGTCTAGTTGTCTAAGTAAAAATCAGGTTGGCCTAAAATTCAAGATGGCCAACCATGTCTAAAAATAGATTTATTAAATACAATTTTGTGGCAACTCTTCTCTAACTGTAAGCGGTTTGGTACCTTTACCAAAATGACTTTTATAAAACTCTACAGGAATGTTGGTTTTGATGTCCAGTTAGTTCCATTAAGTAAAAATCAGGTTGGCCAGAAATTCAAGATGGCTTGCCACAGCTTAAATACTTGTTGTGGCGACTACTTATCAAAAAACATAAGTGATATTGATTGGAACTTTTACTAAAATGAAATGGCATGCACATGTAGTTGGTCCTAAACAAAATCATTGATTCTATGTCAAACA
>JAWPHD010014255.1:0-62473 GCA_037043455.1 Cyrtodaria siliqua | reverse complement strand
GTTTGATGTCCTGTTTTAAATTATAGTATCTCTCCAGTTCATCTAAAATCAACTTAAACTCTTGCTCAGATATGTGTGCATCACTCAACACTTTTGATATTAACTGCTTTATACTATTTAACTTAGACTCCGCCAAAGTTTTTATTTCATGATGTTTTTGAGCTTTTGCATTAAGCTTGCGTCTGATAAAATTAATACAAACACCTGTAGCTCCACATACTATTGCTGCTATTTCTAAAGGTAACAAAACTGGAACAACAAATCCAATCCCAGCCATAATAACACCTGCAGATATCAAGGTAGTGTCAATTCCATCTGTAATATTAATACCACGTTTATATTTTTTATAAAGTGACTGACGTATATCTCGTTCTGTAATTAACTTTTTTTCAATCTCTGAAATCTTTTGTAATCTATAATTTTGTCCGTCTTCCACTGGCAACTCAGGATATATACTTGGTGCTGTTGGTTGCTTCATTTTTTTATTAATAAATAAAAAATTAAATTAATTCAATTAATAATGATGCCACCGTATTTACAGCGGTAGCGTTAGCAACCTTGCATACAAAGTTAACAACAGAACCAGCACCAATTTCTAAAGGTTTATCAAAGTTATCATGATTGCGTGGGATGATGTGAAGCGTTATGACATAATTTGGTTGTTCAACACCATTGACAGAAACTATTACTGTTACGTCACCAACTAATCGTTCACTTGCTAAACCTATTCCCATAATACGACCACGACGTGTCATCACATGCCCCACATTTGATTCTGCTCCACCATTACCAAATGAGAGTATTCTATTCAACACAAGTGGGCCCTTAGCCTCTGCAAATATTGTTATAATTCCATATTTAAGATTATCAACTCTATCTTTCAAATGATTAAACTGGTTAACAAAAGGCACACTTCGTCTATATAAATCTTGAACATTATTTATCAAAGCCTCTAAGTCTTCTGTTTTTTTAGGGCTTGGTGGTCCAAATATACTCATTGTTTTTTTATAAAAATATATTTTTTAAATAATTTCTAAAACACAACTCATAGGCAAACCGTGATTAAATATCTTGTTGCCATACTCATCTCTAACTTCTATTTTCAATTCAGTAATTGCACCATTCATAAGACAGTGATATTCAGGATAAAAACTTGTATATACTATATCCAAACTGCTTATTTACTACAGGTACGACACCTATAATAGTGCTTGGTGCACCAATAAAATAATTACTACTCGTGTTAACTTGTTTCAGATGAACATATAGCTGTTTATAAGGAGCTAAATCAATTGGGTAATCTCCTAAAGTAGTACCTGTCAACCATTTTCTGTCCTTGAATCCCAGCATGTTTGAAAGACCGTTTGACATTCGTGTCTCTATTGACGTATCTATAATGGCTGTACCAATTTGCTCAATACTGTCCAGGATAATATTTTCATTTAGCTTTTTAAACTTTTTTGCCAAGTATTGAATGTTATAGAGTCCACCTGGAAAATGTTCTATTTTGTCTGGGTTTCTTGTCTTTGCGGTTTCATGAATAATATTAAACCAACCAATAGTGTATGTAAAACTTTTTAATCCAACGCGCTTAGTTCCATTTCTATTATCGATATACTGTTGTAAATTAATAGAGTTGTCTATGTTTGAAATTGTATGAAACATTTTTTTTAATATATATATATAAAAACACAAATAAAAATGATTTCTAAAAAATTCAAATATAACCCGGATGCTCACTATTCAAATACTTTTAGCAAGAAAGTGATAGATATAATAAATCAAAACATAGTTATTACATCAGACGGTAAAGACTTTAAAGCATCATTTCCCAATGTCTTTGAAAAATACAAACTCCCATACGTCAAATCAGATGCTATAGTCCAACGCTGGGGAACAGATTGGATGTCATTTTGGCAGAATCAGTTGAATTTTGCTATTTGGTGTGCGACCACTGGATGTGGTATTGATTTCAACAACCATCTAAAAGCTGATACCCTGGTTGGTTCATTATTTCGATTTCATGTCTATTACCAAGTCAGAAGAATATTATTTGAAATGAGTGTAGCAATGCCGCAAGACTCAAATTGGAATGCTTTTAATAACACATATAACCGAAACGCATACGAGAGAATATGCAAGGAGTTTAACGTTGATTTATATTCAGACTGGAGACAGAAACAAAGCTATAATAATGGTCTAGGAACAATTTATAATTACTGGACAAATATTGGTTATCATCCTTTGATAAATACTGTATACGACAACAAAACGATGAGTTTTACAGTCTATGAAAGTGATAAAACATATCATATTGATTACATTGCACAAGGATCTGAGGCTGACACCAGCTGGTCTACTTTTATACTAGATTGTTCATTTGGATTTACAAGAGCAGGAGTAGAAAGAATCAATGACAGCATAAGAACATACTGCTGGGCAATACTTGGCTCACAATCACAAACAAGAACAGATATACTTGGAACTGGAACAGCATTTGATGCACAAAAACAATTTTTAGCAAATGTAGAGGACGCAATAAATAGCCCCATCGACTTGCCCAGTCAAATTTGAAGATATGAAACCACCCTAAAATATGCAAGAAGTAAAGTAAATTTTGTCTATGGAAGTGGATTGTATATGTCTCCGAGCGACATGGAATTAAGAATCGGAACAATACAAGACTACAATAATGAAATTGTAATAGCAACCGATGCACAAGCATTAGGATTGAATAATGATGTAAATGTAAAACCAGTGCCACCAAAAAATATTCAACCTTTTCAAGGCACCACAACAAAGAAATTTTTACCGGAACATTCTGATAAATCAATACATAAAACTGTGGAACATAACCCACCAGAAATACAAAAAATAGCGATTGAACACGAAGATAACAAAACAACTATAATTGTTGGTACTATAGTAATAGGTCTTGCTGCATTACTTATTTACGAGATTTACTAAACCACTCTTTGGCTGCCACATACAACAACCCGGAAACAAACACAAGCAAAGCCCATATATTGTTACCAAGCCAATTAATAACATTACCTGTTGCAGATAAAAGCCATGATACTATTGCACCAATAACTCCTGGAAGCGCTGCAGCAGCTTTACCAGCTATTTTGGCAAGAAGTTTACCAAGGTTAAGTAGTTTTTTTTTTATCCAGTCTTTTACACTTGATGGATCAGGCTTTGGAGTTGGAGTTGGAGCAGCACTTGATGTGGGAATAATAGAATTAATTATCACCCCAAGAATCATACCAAATGCAGTTAAAATACTAACAATAGTAATACCTTGCTCCCTAAACAAGGTTTTGATCCTCTCACCAAGAGTTGTATCCTCGTTTAACATTTTGTTTATTGTCTCTTTTATCCTGCTTACTTGGTTACGAAAAGCTTCTCTGTTTTCATTAATGACATCCATTCTTGCACCTCTCTCATCTTCAAGGTCTTTGATGCGATCGCTAATTCTTTTTATCTGGAATTCATCATTATCCGTCTTAGCTTGTTCTAACTTTTGTTTTTCTCTTGTTATGTCTTTATCAAGTTGTGTAAGTTTTGCCACGTTATTGGTGAGTTCTTCCTTGACAGTTGTCATCGCTTTTACTATTCCATCCATTTCACGCTTGTCTATATTTGTTTGTGTTTCAACATCAGGACGCTCTGTCACATCCCAGTCATAAAATGATGTCTCTATGTTATCCATTGATGTCTCTATGTTACCCACAACACGTGAAATATTTTTTAATGGAATAGCATCCGCATTATCTGGTAAATCGTTTATTGTGCTCTCCAACTCTTGCAACGCTTGTCGAGCTTTTTGTGGTAATTTTGTTTTACTGTCATACTCCGGTAAATTTAAAAACTGTCTTACCGCCCTTGTTCCCCCAGAGCCAATAATCCTGTTATATTCATTTGCCAAAGAACCAAGAGCAAGAAATGTAAAAGAGCCTTGCCTGGCAGTTATTCTTATTCCTTTATCACCAACAATCCAGTATAATGTTTTACCATCATTTGATACTTTAAACTGGTCATAATCCATTTTGTCTGGTATCATCTTATATCGTTTTTCTATTTCATTATAAAATGATTTTACAAAAAATTTCTTGTATGTTTCAAGTGTGATTTCTGACAGCTCTCCTCGAAGGTCAGCAAGATGGTCGCTTTGATTAAGAAGATTTCTTTGAATAGGTTCATTAGGTACCATTGGTGCATCATCATCATCAAAATCATAATATTCATCATAATCATCTGGATCGAACGCAGGATTGTCAAAATCAAATCCTCCTTCAGCCATTGTTTATTTTATTTAATTTTAAAAAATATATTTAAAAAATAAAAACAATGTCGGCTTACGGAAACAAACTTAACCCTCATAGAAAACTAAGAGAACCTCATGGTGCAAAAGGCATCCGCAAAAGTGTAGTAATAACTAATAATCCATCAACAATAGACCAAAACCAGCAACTGCTTATGAGATTTTCAAATCTAAGTACTAATGATGTAATAGTTCCACGTACTGCTCGTCTTGCCTTTGAAATAGAACTTAAAAGCAGAACAGACGCCAACGCTACTCTATTTCAAAATCTGGGTAGAACAATTGTGAAAAAAATGACAATAAGAATAAGTGGCAATAAAGTCATGTCAATAGATGACAGTGATATATATCATTGTTATGTAGATTTATGGAAAAGCCCTACCGAACGAGTAAACATAGCTTACCAAGGTATTGGTAAATCAAACATGCTAAAACATAGAGTTGGTGCGGGAGATGCTTCCTCAGACACCAAAGATGCTTCAGCAGCTTATGGAAATAGATTTTGTATTCCACTGGACTTTGAAATGTTAGAAAGTCATATGCCATTTTATCAAGCAGGGCTTGGTGATAGGTTAGAATATGAATTAACGTTTAACGATTATAACAAAGTTATCAAAAGCAGTGATGCTGATGCATCTTATGTAATAAAAAATATCTGCTTGGAATTTGATACGGTTAGTGATGTTGAATTAGCCAGACAAATAAGACAGCAAATCAATGGTAAGATAGTATTTATGTATGATCGTATCTTGCGACATAGAAAAGTAATAGCAAACAAATCTGAAACCCTCTGGAACATCAACATTAATACACTTGCACAGAGCATGAAAGGTATTTTAATGCTGTTTGAAGACCCAGAAAGAACAAGCGCAAAAACCTATTACAACCCAAAGATTGAAAAGGTTGAAATGACAATAGAGGGAGTACCAAATCAGTTGTATAGTCAGGGCATGAAGGCATATCAACATTGGGATGAAATCAACAAATATTTTGCCTTGACCTCAAAAAGAAACAAAGAGACAGAAATAGTAGCGAGGGAATTAAACTTTACCAATGTTTCTCTTGAGACCTATCTAACAAAAGCATATGCTTTGTGGCTTGACCTTAGAACATGTGATGACAATTTATTATACGGCAGTGGAAGAAGAATAGAAAACGGCAGTGAAGGCATACGGATATTAATAAATAACAAGAGGTCAATGACCTTGAAGCTCTACTGATTGATTTTGATTTCAGGAAGTAGTCGCTACAAACTTGTTTTTTGAAAATTTATTTTTAGCCGTGGCGGCCATCTTGAATTTCCGGCCGACCTGAAATTTTGCTTAGACATCAAGAGCAACATTCCTGTGAAGTTCATGAAAATCCGTCAAGTAGTTTCAGAGGAGTAGTCGCTACAAGTTTTCATTATATAATTCTGTGTAAACAAAGATGGCCGCTGACAGCCATGTTTAACATCGAATCAAAACGATTTTTGACAAGGACCAACATCATGTAATGCTGATCATTTTAGAAAAAGTCCCATATCAATATCACTTATAGTTTTCAAGAAGTAGTCACTACAAACTTGTATTTTGAAAATCTATTTTAGCCATGGCGGCCATCTTGAATTTCCGGCCGACCTGAAATTTTGCTAGGATCAATTAGACATCAAGAGCAACATTTCTGTGAAGTTTCATGAAAATCCATCAAGTAGTTTCAGAGGAGTAGTCGCTACAAGTTTTCATTATATAACTCTATGTAAACAAAGATGGCCACTGGCAGCCATGTTTAATGTCGAATCAAAATAATGTTCGACTCGGATAACCATCATGTCATGCTGATCATTTTAGAAAAAGTCCCATATCAATATCACTTATAGTTTTCAAGAAGTAGTCGCTACAAACTTATTTTTTAAAAATCTATTTTTAGCTGTGGCGGCCATCTTGAATTTCTGGCCGATCTGAAATTTTGCTAGGATCAATTAGACATTAAGAGCAACATTCCTGTAAAGTTTCATGAAAATCCGCCAAGTAGTTTCAGAGGAGTAGTCGCTACAAGTTTTTACTATATAACTCTATGTAAACAAAGATGGCCGCTGGCAGCCACGTTTAACGTCGAATCAAAACGATTTTTGATAAGGACCAACATCATGTCATGCTGATCATTTTACAAAAAGTCCCATATCAATATCACTTATAGTTTTCAAGAAGTAGTCGCTACAAACTTGTATTTAAAAAATCTATTTTTAGCTTTGGCGGCCATCTTGGATTTCACATCAACATGAATTTTTGCTAGGATCAACTAGACTTCATGGGCAACATTTCTGTAAAGTTTCATGAATATCCATCCAGTAGTTTCAGAGGAGTAGTCGCTACAAATAAAAGTTTACGGACAGACGGACGGACAGACGGACGGACGACGGACGCCGCACCACGGCATAAGCTCTGCTGATCTCTGATCAGTAGAGCTGCTGATCTCTGATCAGTAGAGCTAAAAAAGCAGATGCAGATCAAACTTTAAATATTTATATATATATAATACAAGATGCGCAAATCAATTTCGAAGATGGAAGATTCAAAGAAGTACGATACTAGTTTACAACAAAAATATCCTAAATATTCACACAGTGCCATTATCTGTGGTCAGACAGGCTGCGGCAAAACAGAGTTTGTTCTTGACATACTTGAACAAGAGTATGTTGGAGTTTTTGAACATATAATTATATTGTGTCCAACCATAGAGTGGAACGAGGCTTATAAAAATAGATCCTGGATAGGAGATGTAAGACACCCAAAAGATAAAAAAATAATAATTGTCAATCCCGTTAGCAAAGGCAAAGAAATGTTACAGGAACTGTTGCGTTTCTTTTTCAAACAATATGCTGGCAAGCCCACATTATACATCATTGATGATTGCTCCGCCACAAAAAAATTAACAAAGAAAAAAGATATGTTGTCAGAGTTGGCATTTTCTGGTCGTCACGCCAAACAATCAGTGTGGGTCATTTCACAGAGATATAATTCTGTATTGAAAGATTTGAGAGAGCAAGCAAAATGGTTGTGTATATTTTACACCAAGGACAGAGATAGTTATGAAAATTGTTTGAGAGAGAATGATGTTATTCCGACGCTGGAAGAGAGAACCAGAATAAGAAAAGCTTTAGCTAAGACTAAATATTCCAAGTTAATTTTGAGGACTGACCAACCAACTGGTTATTGGGTTGAATAATTTTTTCCAATTTGGAAAATAAAAAACTAAATCCAGCAGCTCCAGCCGCAGAACGCGCCAACCAATGCACAAACCAATACCGGTACAACAGCACTATCCATGTTTTTCGGGGCTTGTAAAACATAACTTCTTGGCTCACATATAAAATATTCTACGCCATCCTTTGTCACAGAAATTACAGGCGTTTCCTGTGCACCTTTTGCGTACGTTTGTAAAAAATCACTTTCTGAAACACATATACAACATTTTACGTCATCATTTGTCATAATTTCCTGTACTATTTTTTTTTGTCATAATCACTAATCTTATCGTTTGTTATTGTTCTCATTTTCAAATCCATTTTTTTTTTTATATAATATTTTTTTATTATTACAAAATATATTTATTTCACGCAGGTATAACCTTTTTTTATAACTGTTGCTAATAGTAATACTAACAGCAAAGTAGCAATGTTGATAGCAATACTGACATGAAAATATAAAGAAAATATCAGAAAATATAGCAATGCTTATAGCATTGCTCATAGTAAATTAGTAATGCTTATAGCATTGCTCATAGCAAAGTAGCAATGGTAATAGCAATGCTTGCAGCAAATTAACAATGCTAATAAAAAAATAGCAATATTAATAACAATGCTATTAACAATACTAACAATTACTAGTTGCATGAATATCGCAGCTGGTTGTTTTGTATTTTATATTTATTTCAAGATAAAAAATAAGATTACCAATATAAAAATGAATGCGGAAGAACTATTACAAAATATATCGGAACAGACGGAACCAGATGAATCAAAGCAACAAGAAACAAAAAAAGAAAGATTATCAGCCATAGTGGCTGGCGGTGGTAGTCGTCAATATTTGGGTAAGGACATACAACTCACAAACATAGATGGCATGCCACCAGATGAAATTAACAAACTTTACTGCAGATATGAAGCAAGGCTTGGGGCAAGTATGACCAAGACTTTAGGCAATTCTTTTATTAACTTGTATGTGATGGGAGTATCAAAATATTTTAATGTAACCAATCCACCAAAGCTGATAGAAGATTTGGAGGAAGACCCATTTATTAATCATGCTTTGACAAGTGCTTGTTGTGAGTTGTATTACAGGTATGGAATGTGCTTAGCACCATTTACAGCAATACTGACAACTGTTAGACATATTGATTTTAATAAAAATAAAAATATAGATAATATAAATGGAGAACCAAGAGAGTGAAGTTATACCTGTTAAGGTTGAACAACAAAAAGTAAAAAATCCAAAACGAGTAGAAGCTGGGAAAAAAGGAGCAGCGGCAAAAAAGGCAAAGCGTTTGCTTCAAGATGCACAGGATGCAAATCAAGATGCTGCAAATCAAATAACAAAAATAACAATAGATGAAGGGGAACCAGAAATCAAAATAAACGTATACAAAAATTATATTCCACCGTGTCTGGTTTTATTAGGTATTGCTGGGTTGGGTTTGTATACTTATAACAAGAAATCTGCTACGCAACCTGTGCAACCTGCTGCTGTTCGTGTTGCACCAAAAGACCCGTTTGATTGTTTTTAATAATTTATTTAAAAAAATAATATAAAAAATAATATAAAAAAATGGCAGCAAGTATTGACGGAAAACAAATTGTAAATATGATGTATCACGCTGGAGTGGAAACACTTCTAACTGTTGGATATTCTGAGATTTGCAGAAAACTACTAAAAAGACCAGCCCCTAAAGTGGATTTTAATATGGTAGATGTTGGGATGCTGTCTGTGGATATAATGTTAGCAATGGCTACAAAGGATATGTTGATTAAGCAAGGTATTATTCCTGCGGATATTATGAAATAATTTAAAAAAAAAAAAAATATAAAAATGGCAAGTGCAGTAGCAATGATGATCGGTGGCGCATTAACAAATGCATTGGCGTTTAGCGGTTCAAATTATTTCTTTTCAAAAATGGGAAGTCATTCAGATGAGGAAAGACAAAGGCATGACAAAGCAGTGGAACAATTAAACGCAGCACAAGCGGAGTGGAATAAAAAAAGAACAGAGAGATTAGATTTTATTAATAAGCAACTGCAAAAAGAGCATCATGCAGAGCAGACTTTTGATGATGTAGACCAAGCTATGAAACAGTATTATTACATAACTGGCAAACATTTGCTTTTGGAACCGGAGCCCAAGTTGAGTGATTTTTATACACCATCTCCGGATCAACAGAATAGAGAAATTATGTTTATTGTGGTGGGCATGGCTGCAACTGGATTTGTGGCGTATAAATTGAGTTCATAAAAAAAATTAGTTTAAAACTATAATTACTTTGGATTTGGAATGACTAAGTATGTTTACTTTGAAATAACCTTTGGAAAGACTAAGTCATATGCATGATACCAATTTTTTTTTGTTGTTCTTACATGGTTTCAATCCAAGTGGTCGCATATAATATGGTGGTTTAGCACTCTTCTCTAATTTATCTTTGAGATGACCAGGCGCCCATACTTCACCATTGTCTAATAATGTCAATACCATGGATGGACCATATTCAGTATCTGCTATTTTCGTATCTGTAATAGTGTATATTTTATTTACTTCCAAGTCTGTCCATTTCTTTGTGCTATTTTGATATTGCTCTTCGAGCAGTTCATCAAATCGTGCAGTTGTGATTTCCATTTTTTCTTTATAGTTATATAAAGTTTAATCTTTAGTAGAAAAAAATGGAAAAAATTTATTACAGCCCAAAAGGATTTTGGAAAGGTTACTCAGCAGTTAAAAAAAATGGCAAAAGAGGCTGGTGTCAGTGAAAAAAAGGCATTAGAATTTTTAAAGAAACAAGCTGTGTGGCAGATTTGTTTACCCGCACCAAAAAAAATAGTTAGACCCAGGTTTGATGTTTCCACTAAGAATGAAGTGCATCAAGCTGATTTGTTATTTTTACCGCATGATACTTTTGGCTTTGGTCGTGGCCGCAAGACATATAAATATGCGTTGACTGTGGTTGATATTGCAAGTAGATACAAAGAAGCAGAGCCACTGACTTCCAAGGATAGCAAAGAAGTTGCCAAAGCATTTGAGAAAATATACAGTCGACATTTGAAATATCCAAAGTTATTACAAGTGGATCCAGGCAGAGAATTTATGGGTGCAGTATCACAGCTGATGGCAAAACACAAAGTAAATATCAGACGAGGCAGAACAGAAATACACAGAGACCAAGCTTTAGTGGAAAGATTTAACAGAACACTAGCTGAAAGATTGTTTGGCTATCATTATGCTAAGGAAATAGATTCGCAAAAACATAATAGAGAATGGGTAAAGAGATTACCAGAAGTTGTCAAAGCCATAAATGTGGAGACAAAAAAGCCCCCTCCTGTTGAAACAAAATCATTAAAAGATGATCCTATATGTATGAATGCAAGTGTAAGATATTTATATCAACCCGGGGAACAAGAAGGTGGAAGACGCAGAGCAACTGATCCAATGTGGAGTGTAGATATTCACAAGATTAAAAAGTATATGGTGACGCAAGGTATAAGAGTATATTATTTGAAATCACCAGCGCCTCAAAGAGGATTTGTCAAAGAAGAACTACTTATTGTTCCTTCTGATACCCAAATTCATAAGTTTTTGTAGAAACCATGTGCATCAGTTGTAATTCCATCTTCTCGTATATATCTTTTTGAGTAAAATGGTGATAATGTAACTTTGTTTTATGTTGTGCCAAATATCTGATGCTTTATTGATCGTATCATATTCATTTTATGGGTGTATTTTTTCTTGCCAAACAATGCATCCTTGTAGTTTTCAAAGTTTATGTGTTTTTTGACTACATATTCTTTTACACCCTTTGCTTTCTTAATAATCTTCTCATCCGCTCTCAAAATAGAATATAGTTTGGGTCTTAATCCAACATACTCATCTATAGCAACACCAGCACATTCGTCTTTCATTTTACCTACTATTTTGTTTGTTTTATCATACATTGGATGATTTTCAGGATAATTACTTAGATCACACTCATTTTTCATTTCAGCCATGTCTTTGTATGCATCATCTGTTTTGATGTCTACCAGTAGGCTGTCAGTGTCTGTGTATAATAAAGTACAGTCATCTCCGTACCTTTTCTTTAGGGTATTATAGTACCAATCATACATATGGTACTTTGATAATTCCAATACTGACATCCCAACATAGATTGGTTTGTTTAATGTTAATTTTGTTTTGTTTACATGTATTGCTGACAATTCATCTGAAAACTTTATACGCCTGTTAAAGTTGGGTTTGGCTATTATTTTTCTTATTTTTTCATTTTCAGAGCCGTCAGTTCTGACTAGTTTTATATCTGTCCGCTTGCGTAGATTTTCCATTGTTTTGCCAAACACAGAGTTGTTCATAAGTTTGTAAAAATCTGTTTCAAATTTTGATTTAGCTTCTCCCCTAAGTCCCGTGTTCAGGTTTATGTATGATTCCATCCATGGTTTTTCATTAAATTCTAATACTCTGTGTACTTTCTTTAGTTTCATGCCTAAAGATAAATACAGTTCCAGGTTTTTGTAATGTATCACATATTTTTCTTTGTCCCTAAGATTGGGGACTAGTTGTTCTGTATTTATCGTGCTATTATTTTCTAACAGATCTTTTTGGTATTCAGACAACCATTCTTTTTCCACTGCTAATCTTTCCAGTGCAAGCGGATAGTCATTATGAGATTCATGGAGTTCTTTAGGATATTCCAAATCAACTTCTAGAAAATATCCTTTTCCTTCTTTTTTTTCTTTTGGCTCTGGCAACGTTTCCACCCACTTAAAGCCAGAATATGGAAGTGGCTGACTCATTGCCCACCCATAAAGATTATTTGCATCATAATACATTAAAAAGTTTTCCTCGCTAGGGTCATAATCAGCTACATGTGAATTGTTTGCTTTGGCATATCGTTTTGATACCATACTAATTCCACCACGCATACCTTTTTCTATAAATAAGTGCATGTTAATGTCTGTTAAAAGTTCTAATTCTATTTTTGAATGTTTAAGTAAAGCATCCCAAGATAATCCAGGTGCTGTATAGTAATGTAAAGCATCAAGTTTATATGCACTCATACATGTTTTTCTAAAAGTTTGAAACACATCTGCTAACAGAGTTACATCAGTTTTTAGATATAAATCATGATAGTCTCCAAGAGTTTTACAGTTAAACTCTTTCCATATTTTTTGAGCGTATTCGTAATCTTCGGGACTTATACTTTCATCTGAGAGACTACTGTAAAACTTTTCTATGGGTGGTAATTGCGTTTCCTTAAATTTTTCCATACTGTCCATATATTCGTATGGATAAACACCTTTTCGTAAAAGTTCAGGTTTTAGACATAAATCATAATAGTCTCCAAGAGTTTTACAGTTAAACTCTTTCCATAGTTTTTGAGCATATTCATAATAATCTTCGTAATCTTTGGGCTTTATACTTTCATTTGAAAAACTACTGTAAAACTTTTCTATAGGTGGTAATTTCGTTTCCTTAAATCTTTCCACACTGTCCATATATTCATGCGGGTAAATACCTTTCCGCATAGGTAAATTTGTTTGTCTAAACTGATTTTTAGTAATTTCAAAATCAGATGTGCCTGTTGCATCAACCAATTTATCTAGAGGCTTCATCATAAACTGACAGCTATCCAAGCATCTAAGTTGTCCGGCACTAAATGAAATATACTTTTCAGCGTTGTTTGGAATGCATGTAATATTACCTGTCATTTTATATATTTTTTGCATTATAAGATGACTATCATATCCTTTGAGGTTATGAAATATAACAGGGATGATTGTTTTATTTGGTTTTATTTTCAGTTTCAGGTTACAGTTTTTATGTGCTGCACCTCTATATTCACCTGTAAAATGACAGTGGTCTCTTACTTTACCGTTTTTACCACATTTCCTACCTATTTCATTCTCGCATATCCAGCAGTGTGTTGCTTTTTCATAATCTTCCTCATTTTGTTGTGTCATGATTAATGGTTTTGGGTGAGCAAATATTTTATTAATGTTGCTCTTCTCAACTTTTCAACAACATCTTCACCTCTGTAAATAACAGGTTCTTCAGCTTTGCCATCATATCTGACAACCTGGTATCCAAAACCACAAGCTTCGTGTACATTTGTGATTTCAGATTTCTTTCCAAATTTGATTGATTGCGGTTTGATTATACTTTCAAAATCAGCATATATTGCATAAGGCACAGGCATCTGATTTTGATGATTTTTAAATTTTACAGTATTTTTACCTTCTTTTGGCATTTCTATTCTGCAAGAATTTTTGTTAATACCATCACAGTCTTCTTTGTGTTTTGTAAGTAGATCTTCTCTTGAAAAGCCGTAAAGACAACGATCGCAAAAATAAATTTTACCGTGATGTTTGTTTTGATCGTAAAGTAATCTATTTAGATTTTTAATCCAGCAATAGTGATATTTTGTTGTTATTGTTTTTGGTTCGTTGGGATAATCATCAGGGTTATAATTGTCATCTATAATTCCTTCTTCATTATTTGGATCATCTTCATTTTATAAATCAACCTCAACGTCTTCAGAAATTAAAAGCAAGTTAATTCTTTCCATTTCTTGCGGTTGCTCTGATATTCTATATGGAAATACAGATACCCTTTTTCCTGTGCATCCGTAAACATTAATAGCAAGGTTGTTTTGTTTTTCTACTTTGAAAATTTGTGAAATTGGAGTGGGAAAGTCAATACCATCCATATTCAACTTACCCATGTGTTTGTTATAACTAGATATCCTAGTTGGATTATTTTTATTAGGCCACAAAGCAGAAACCAATGCCACTTCCAAGCACTTATTATCTTCATTATTAACATTAATTATTGCTTTTTTATCAGATACTGCTTTAGACAAAGAAATATATGAAGAACCTTTTAATGGTTCATACTTTGCAAAATTTAAGTAAAACGTAACACAGTGATCAATCTCCAATCCAGATGCTGTGTTTGTAAATCTTTCAAGACTCTCTTGTATATTTGCAGATGATATATCGTAAAACTCATTTATTTTTTCAGAGGTTAAAATTGCATTTTGTTCGCTGTGTAATACTGCTGTGGTGTATTTTTTGGTAGCACCATCATCTTTGAATAAATCTACTGTGAGACCTATTTGAAACTTTAATCCATTCATCTTTGTCAGCTCTTTGCTTATTTGTTTTGTGATAATGGATTTCTTATCACGAAATAGTTTTTGAGGGTCTTTGTATTTCCCGGCAGATATTTCGTATGCTTTAAAATAGCCACACATTGGTTTGTCAACCAGTTTTAATTCTTCTTTAGATTTTCTATCATTAAGCTCTTTCAACTCATTTATAACATTGTCTCGTGATTTAGCATATTTCTGATTTTGCTCATATATTTCTGCTTTTCTCGTTTACGTTGTTTCTTAGCACGTCGTCTCTTGAGTAAATTTTCTAATGTTTGAGATTTAACCTCTTTTGAAGTTTCTTTTAGAACTTCTTTAAGAGGTTTTAATGCATTTATACCGTTAGATAGTGTTTGCTTATCTATTACACCTGTATCAAACAGGCGTATTCCTGTATCAAACAGGCGTATTAAATTTCTTATAGTCTCTTCGTTTTTTTCCATTCCTTTATTTGTTATATATTTAAAAAAATATTATTTAATATAAAAATAATTATATATAAATTAGACAATGGAAATCAATGTTTGCAAATTTCTTAAAATTGGATTACATAATCCATGTGAAAATAAGCCAACAAAAGATTCTAATTATTGCAGTTTGCATAAATATAGATTAAAAACAAGTCATGCATTACCGTGTCTAATATGTAAAAAAGGCACTTCTGCAAAATATCAAGTGTGTGTTGGTTGTGGTGCAGCTTCAATTAGAAAAAAGAATGATTATTGGAGGTTAAAGTCGTATAACGCTGAGTGTCTCAGATTTAGACGTATTAAGGTTTAAATTATATTTTGATAACTTATAAAAAAAATTAAACTTGCAATCTTCACTACCCCTATATTAAAAAAGTTTTAATAAATCAAGTAAAATCACCATTTCATGGTGATTTATTATATATATGTATTTTGGGCGTTTCTGTTGTAATTTGAGGCGAAACAGGGTGAGACGAAAATTACAACAGAACGCCCAAAATACATATATATACATGCAATATTTATTGCCATATAACAAACGTATTAATAATTAATTTACTTTACTAGTGTCGTGTTTATAAAAAATAAACAATCTATGTAGTGTTTGGTATCAAATTAGGGCGTTAATAGAATACATTATTAATCACACTCGAAAGAAGACGTAGACGTAACTCCTATATACTATCGTGTAAATTTAGAAAATACAGTAGAGTAATAATGTATACAATTAAAAATAATAGTACGTAATAAAATATATTAATTCACATTATTATACAGCAAATATCAATATTCCATTTTCCTTCGAAGAAAACAACGCAATGTGATAACAAACATTCAAACATATGATTAATTATACCGTTTTTAGAGAATATGGAATTTAACGTGTTATTATTTAATGTTTTAAAATATGCATAAGCAGGTCAAAATTGTTTACAATAATGTATGTGAACCAATTTTACTTACTACTTTTGTGTGGTTGTAGTCGTTTCATGTTCTGTCCAACTAATAAAACTAATATTTCCTGAACACTATTTTGTCATTAGCATTTTGTTGAATTTATATGTTTTCATTTTATTTTGTCACGCGTTCAGACAGCCTTTTGCAATTTGTATTCAACCACTAATAATTGTTTGACTTTGAAAACTCTCTTCACGTGTTTTGAGCGAGAAAATATTAAAGTACACACCGGTTCCTAACCCATTAATCAAACTGACACCTGATACAGGATATCTTTAGTATACATACGTCCCTGCCTGATACAAAGATACATCCAGCTTAACTTTGGCGCGGTTGATAAAATAAATATACGCTGAGAAAGATTACCGGATAACCATTTTACACAGAATTCAATAATAGATCATAATAAGAACGGAAAACCAAACCATTGCCTACCGGGAACTGGACATGTCATTTTAAATAACCAAACATGCCATAGATCTGTAATACATTTATGTTAGCAATTACCTTGACCCCGAGTTAGCAGGAGATGTACACAACAGTTCTTTTCAATGCGGTGAACTTTTCTGCCCAATATATATTTGATAAAATCAGCCATTGCTGAGTTTGACCTTCGCCGCGACCTTGAACCTTTGTTGTCGGAAGTTGTACGCGATACTCCGTCTTCTTTTTGATCCAATGTATGGACCAGACTTAAAATCAGGATATAAGTCAAGACATACGGTCACCTTTGACCTTCTTAATAAATCTGCCAAATATGTATTTAAATTGAATTCTATTATGGAGTTACAGCTCGAACACGAAAGCGAGACGGACCTTCATAACGAAGCAAGGTGTAGCAAGATGTATGAAGAGTTTAGGTATGATGTGGTCTTTGTATGTTGTTTTTTATATGTTCACACAATGTTAAAATAACAAAAAACAATGACAATCACAAAGTTGGAATATGTACTTAGTTTCAATAGATATATAATTATGGTAGTAGTAGTAGTAGTAGTAAGTAGTAGTAGTAGAGTGGTAGTAGTAGTGGTAGTGGTAGTGGTAGTAGTAGTAGTAGTAGTAGAAGACTAGTAATAGAAGTAGTAGTAGTAGTAGTAAACTACAAGGAGTAGTAGTTGTAATAGTAGTAGAGGTAGTCGTAGTAGTAGACTGGTAGTAGTAGTAGTAGAGGTAGTCGTAGTAGTAGACTGGTAGTAGTAGTAGTAGTTGTAGTAGTAGTGGACTAGGAGTAGTAGACTAGGAGTACGCTAGTAGTAGTAATAGAAGTAGTAGTAGTAGTAGTAGTAGTAGTAGTAGACTAGTAATAGAAGTGGTAGTAGTAGAGGTAGTCGTAGTAGTAGTTGTAGTAGTAGTACTACTAGTACTACTAGCAGTACTAGTAGTAGTGGACTAGGAGTACGCTAGTAGGAGTATACTGGTGGTGGTGGTGGTGGTGGTGGTGGTGGTGGACTTTCTATTTTCTATGAATGTTCATGAAGTTCCCGTCAACAATACATGCCCTTTCACAGTTATGGCTAAACATGAGTTGACTCATTTGACTTTACCGGATATACTCTTCAGAAAATCATAATGAACTCGAATGCATGGCACCGCCCGGGTTAGGTCCCCAAACGACAAGACTAGGGTAAGTGACTTTCCTAAGGGCACATCACGTAACGCAGTGGCGCCAGTGAGCCTCGAAGTCATACTCCTTGGATTCAGAGTCAAACGTATTATCCGTCGGTCCATCTTGTTTCCAGATATTAAAAGAAGCAAATGGTTTCGATGTTAAACATAGGTTTCGAAATGAAACAATTATATAAAAATATGTGTACACGTGTTTTTGGGGCATTACAAAAAAAAAGAAAAAAAACAATAATGCATGTATGCAATGAATGCCGCATACAATGTTATCAAAGCAATATTGTTACAACTACAATTAATGTTTCCTATATATTATATCTAAGTTACAGTAATGAAAAATAAAAAATGACCGATATGGAGACAGTGTATGACTTTGTCTTCGCAATATGTTTTCTAAAACAATGGTTTCATTACATTATATCTTAAGACAAATGAATAATATTTCTACCGAAATGAGACCGGAGTTCGCGATACGCACCTTAACAAAGTAATGCACAATTTAGGTCACATACCACTATTGATTTGGGGCTCCACTATTGATTTGGGGCTTCTGATTGGTTGAAAAAAGTATAGGGTCTATTAGGGCATATAGTCAGATTGTAAGGTAGATTCTGATTGGATTAAATTATCCAAATCATAACAAATCCCCATAAAACATCCATAATATATATTTCCAACATAAAACATGTTCATTTAGGATATTTTGACTGAAATGTGCATTTGTATGGGTACAATTGTACTGAGAGTATATTTGCAAAAAGTAAAATTTCCTTACTGCCATTCTGGGGGTGCCCACCTTCAGTGCAATATTAGAGGCTGAAAGCATTACAATATTCCCAATTTGCTGGTCATTTTTGAGTGTCTCTAAGATAGTTCTTTAAAAAAAGTTGGGTTTTATCATCCGTTCTGATATAGGAATAGGGGTTGTAGGCCAAAAGGCTTTAATGGAGGCCTATGGGAAATGCAATAGTGGTATATGACCACAAAACAATTGAATGCTCTCCTACAGAAATGATAGATGCTGCCCTCCAAATCACGAAAGGAGTCCCGCCATAAACGGATTATTATATAACAGTTGAAGCTATACTCTAAACTATGGTTATAAAACAGGGTGGCATGCGGAAAAACGAATCTGTTCTGATTGCTTCTAGGTACTGTTCTATGACTAACCCCAAATTCCTCTGGCTCAATTACCTGATAATAAATATGTAGGTCAGTGTAACCAGCGTGAGGAAATAAAAAGGCATTCGCTAACTGAAATCCCAAATTACAGGTTACAGTACGCATCTACTTTAAGAGTGAATACGTGTGTGTTTGATACTGTCTGTTTTAACATATTTAAATACAACGTGTACAGCAAATATCAAAATAACATACCATGGAACTATTTAATATTTATTTATGTTCATACCTTAATCCAGTTTTTAAAGTACACTAGATTGAAACGCACATGCGGCAATATTGATTCTTATATAAAGGCATGACAAGATTGCTTATATGCCTAACCTCATATATATATATATAAGAATCAACATTGTGTTACATGTTTTAAATGTATCGAGAAAGGAAGTGCAAAACTAGCAAAACAAATTGTTAAAATATAATCAACAAATGTATTCACATAAAAATATTCACTTTCACAATACACAAATCCATTTGTTCTATAATATCCCCTACCCGTGTGGTTACCGTGGTACAAATCCCGCTAGAGGCAGAGTGGTAGGACCCCCAACCCCCTCGCCCCCTTCATATTCATTTTGTCATTTTTTTATCATGCTCCATCAAGGGTTTCTACATATGCTAATTTCGAAACGTGGCTCCATCGTAAATGGAGTGTCTACAGTAGAATTTGCAGCAACTCTGCAGTTCTGCAGGTTAGAAGGTTATTGGCCCATTCTCCATATTTTATTTAGATGTAAATGGAGGATGATCCTGGCATGTTCATCCCTGTTTGGCGCCATATAACAGTTCTTGTTGGTGGTTATATACAGTAATGAAAAATATGTCATACGGTGCTCCGTAAAACCCCAATTCATTTCAGAATTAAGTCCGAATAAATTATCCAATGTCCCTTTCATCAAAAATAGCAAGTGTCCCTTTAAATCCAAAATAGCAAGTGTCTCTTTAATGTAAAATGTAACTGTAATCCGAATTTATTTTAAAATGTTCTCAATTCCCGTATAACTTTCAGAATGAGCACAAATATATTTATATAAATCCTCTCACAATATATTTTAATGTAAAAGCAACCACAAAATAACTTTTTACGGAAAAATACTGAAAACTAATGAACTACTACTGAAGACTGAACAAAGTTAATATTTATATACTGTGAGAGATTGTTCCAGAACTTTCGCTATAGAACAAGCCAAAACAAGCTACTTACTTGTAGAAGAATCTAAATGTCATCATGTAAATAAAAACAAGTTGTTTACTGCTAGCCTTTTCTCATCAAGAACATTCCAAACTTCAAAAGAAAGTAAACATGTTTGCAACATGTTACTCATTTCAAATGTCCTTCAAGGCCAAAATCAATAATAAACATATAGACGATGCAACATAAATGCATGCATTGAGGTTTGGGTAACACTTGTAGCATGCACATTTCAACATACTGTACTTAAATATAGTTTTATGAAAGCATTAATCTTTCTAAAACTGTACATTGTTTACAAAAATAATATATTAAAGTTACCTTTATGGAAAAAATAAAGATACATGACTGATACGGGTTCCATAAAGTGTTGAAAAATGTCGTACAAGCTTTGACATAATTGTTTCTTATTTTAACTGAGATTTATTTGAGAAATTTTGAGTATTTCGGGTCATCTTGTTGTCACTTTGATTCAATCCTTCGATATTACTGCATCCAGGCTATAATCTACGTGTTAAATATGACCAGTCTAATACATACCACGTGTACAACATGTCATTCTAGTAAGAGTTTCATTAGTTTGATTATATTCTAAAGTATTTCATTTAAAGAAATATAGAATAACCAATTTACTTAAATATACTAGAATATACATCTGTCTTGTCATATATCCGATTTGCAAACTCAACATGTTACTATAGGCTAATGGTTTGGCATATAATGATTGACTCCACAGCCGCGAGTTCGAATTTCAATGCTGAAAAGCTTGGTTTTTATTTACAATTTAGAATTAGTCAAATGTTTCTGCTCCGAGCGACAATGGTTAAGTGAGGACAAAATTCTATGTCAGTAGTCAAATGAGTTTCACACGACTAAACTTGAATTAAAACACGTCCTCCAAAAGACCCGTATGTACATTTAGAACGTTATTCTCGGTGGTTTACGCCCGTAACGTTGGATAAATCATCATTAATGCCACGACAAGGGCAACGGAATCTATGTAGTGGCCGAAAATCAAAAATGAAATTAAAAAAACAATCTCGATATGCCAAACCTTGCAATAAAAGGCAATAAGTTTGGAAGAGGAATTCAAAAAGAACCCCTAAACCAATATGAAAAATACCAGAAAGACCATTTCAGGGAGTTGGTGTTACAGAAATAGAGACTGTCTTGTATGTGAATTACTTTAGCAAATTTGTTGAAAATTAGAAAGTTAAATGGAAAAGGTGCAAAGCAAGTACAAAGCATGTTGTTAGCAATATTTGCTGTTTACGGAATACCAGAAGTCGTGATCGCAGATAATATGCCTTTCAATAGCCGTGAATTCAGACAGTTTGCCAAGAACAATAACTTTAAAATAACCACAACAAGTCCGACACATAGTCAAAGTAACGGAATGGCAGAACAGACCATTCTAACTGTCAAAAAACTGAGAATATTTCTCTTCTCCAGTATAGAAACATTCCAATAAATGGTTGTGACTATTCACCAGCTCAACTGATATTTAACAAACGTTTACGAGACAAACTTCCAACAAAATTGCTTGAACCAAAAGTGTCAAAACATGCTCGTGAACAATTACTGAAATGTCAAGAAAAACAAAAGTTTTCTATGATAAAGGTGCCAAACCACTGCAACCCCCCTACCAAGGTGAATCGATCCGCTACTGAGAAGACAAACATGGGAACCTCCAGTTGTAGCCGATAAACATTTCTCACCAAGGTCGTATAACATCATGACCTCAAATGGCCTTAATCTCAGACGTAACCGGATTCATCTACAGAAAACAGATGAGCCACAGCCGGAGATAATTACCGAGGATGATTGTGTGAAGTGAATTTTCTGTGGATTTATGATCTAAGTGAAAAGTGAATGATCATAAATAAAAACAAAACAGAGCTAATGTGCTAGTAATCGCTTCCATTGTATGGTTACAGAATAACCTCAATAGAGCATTTAATTGGCTGTGTTCAAAAATAATATATTTAAATAAAATATTGTATCGCAATATGATTTAAACAGCCTAGCATTATTTTTTAACAGCCTAGCATTATTTCTCAAAGGTTGACTGAATTCTATGCTCCGGCTTATCAGATAGATCAATTAATGTTAACTGCAGTTTAGCCATAATTCATGACCACTGCTGCTCTGACCAACCACTTCAAGAAACGGATATCCCTAATCATAATACCAATAATAGCAAACAAACTGTACACAGTAGGTCAGTTTTAACCAGAGACTGATTATTTATATGTCACTTTTTTGATAATGGAATTTTTGATATATACAAAATCTTTTCTGCCTTTAGTTGTTTTTCTTGCAAACTACTGTGATTAAAATGGCACCATATTGCTTTGCATACTTTTACAATTTCTTCACTTCAAAAGGTAGAAAGAAATATATAGTCCAATTCTATATTCTATAACTTTATTTCTACATGCTACCAACTATAATGGTGAATTAATATTTACAACAATCTACTAATAATGATAGTGTCTCTCTCACATAACTACTGATCTCTTGTATCCAGGAAAAAGCCAGGAAAAAGCCACGGGAAAAGCCACGAACAATGAAAACCCTCCCTTTTTATAAGGTCCCTTCCAAATAAGGGGTTAGCATGGTCGTAAATATTAGCATGCTAACTCATAAATCTTATAGCATCTACAAATAAGGAATGCTAACACATAAATCATGTAGCATTAGCATTAGCCTGGTTCATAGAGCATCTCCCAAATAAGGGATGCTAACCCATAAATTATGATCATTAGCATTAGCCTGAGTTAGCCCTGCAGAGAGATACACATCTAGATTTATGGTGCTAACCGAAGACAGACATAATGTCCTCAGTAACCAGGCTTGAATACTGGTACCTGTACAAAATTACAACACTCCCCTCTCCCAGGCTTAATTGTCCTCATTAAAACCTTAAATCCCTCTCTTTTAACAAGAAATCAGTACCAACATTCACACTAAATGAAAGAATGTCAAATTACATGTTTAATAAGTAATAATCAAAGTTGTCTTGTGCAGAATATTCTTACAAAATAAAGCATGCATTATTTAGAGTATATGAGTAACTGTTTACATTTAACGAACGCAAATTCTTTGTAACATGCATTAAGCTTCACTTGAAATGAATGAACAGATTTGGTGTATGTTTAAAGATATAAAACAAAGCCTCAGGAAGCAATATAATAAATCCATAGTATACTGTGTGTTCCAATGTTCATACACAGTCCTCAAGGCATAAACTTGCCACACTAGTAAAACTGAGTCCTAATTCTGCACATTTAGTCCTAGACCTACACATAATTGTTCTCTGTATTTTTAACACAATCACACAAGTGTTCATTTTTGGTTCCATTCTCACTGTGTCCTGGTGCCATTTAAATTGAACGAAATTTGTTTAAGTAAAATAATGTAATTAATACACAAAATGACATTAATGATCTTATAAAGATTATATAATTTGGCACAATATTTCGCGTATTAAATTATTGTTAATGTTATCATAGTGATATCTGAAAAGGGAAACTATTAGATAAATTCCGTATTTTGTTTGAATAGCACTATAAATTCCCATTTAGTGAATATGACTTATAAATTCCATACTTTGCGATCACACTATTAAATTCCCATTTAGTGAATATCACTTGTAATTTCCATACTTTGCGAATACCTTAAGACACAAATTGGTATAGAAATATAAAAATATATTCTAAAACATAACTTTCAAGGAATATTGGGTGTACACAATATTCCTAATCCATTTTTCCCCCACAGAATTAATAGAATATTTTGGCACTACAAAAATAAAGAATATAATCCAGGCTAACCATCCACTCTGTTCAAGACTTAATCACAAAATGACCCCGACATTTCCTTGTTCATCATGAGTTCTAATGAACTGCCTTTGTCTATAAATGCTTAATGACAGAAGTTTAACAGTACTCCTATCTTAAGTTTGTATTGTCAATATTGAAATGGTTTATGTTGAACTCTGTCTCTGACTTCTGCGTGCCTCAAATGTACTGTTAGTTTTCATCTTCAGGTGTTTGGAACTCAAAGGGGCTGCTAGCGGTGACTTGACATGTTTATGCTTCATAATCATAATGTATCTCTGTATCTCTTAATACACCATACATCAATTCCAACAAGTCCCAATGTAACCACATATTTCGCACACTACTGGGAAATAACCTGCAACTGTGTCCCTTTTGGGTCGTTTACTGTCCGACTTGAGCCACTTAACAAGAGGAGCAATATCAGGATCTTGGTGCTGAAGTTTTGTCATTCTTTCTGGTGAATAGTTAACTGTACAGAAATCTTTTAAGCTGCCTGACACTGTGATGTTTGGGGTGCTGCATTTTCGGACAATGAGCCATCAACTTTGTCAGAATTTATGCCATTTCCATTCTGCCCATTCACGAGAAATGAAATTGCTGTCAAATAATAATCCTTTACTATCAGAACACTGTTGGATACGCAATTGGCTCACGCCACAGCGACTAAATTCCTTGATTCTGAGTAATCCATTGTACAATGACACACTGCAATCCCACGTTCTTACAACAAGAAGTTGCAAAATAAGGAGTATCCCACTCCATAATTCACCTGACCTTAACTTCATTCTGGAAATCCTTGCAACTGACGATTTGTCCAAACTTTCAGTCCTCTGCACACTATCCTTTTCTAACAAGGGAACAACATCGTCAATTTGCGCAAAGTCTGCACCAATTACACGGTCAAATGAAACAAATCGTACATGTGTAGTCCATTGTTCATTAATCGTAAAGTTCGTTTAAAAGGGAGTTGTTTTACGGGCTTGTCATACTTATTGATAAACACTTTACACTTTCCACTTGTGTCCCTTGTAGTCATATTGAGTGTCATATGACCAAACATAAACATCATCTAAAGTTTCAAGTTCTAAACTCTGACCTGTGTTCTGCAAAAATCCACCTTCAGTACAAACAGAAGTTGCTTTTGTTCCAAACGAACATTCCGAAAATATACACAAACACATCAGAAGTAACATCAGGATTTTCATGGTGATTGTTACAAGTCCGAATTTCAAATATCTATTTTAAATGTTCCAGCAAAGTTTTGCTAAACTAATTTCCTCTTCAGAAATGTGTTAAAGTTCTTATCGCGACGCTGCCACCAGTTTTACAATTTCTTCACTTCAAAAGGTAGAAAGAAATATATAGTCCAATTCTATATTCTATAACTTTATTTCTACATGCTACCAACTATAATGGTGAATTAATATTTACAACAATCTATTAATAATGATAGTGTCTCTCTCACATAACTACTGATCTCTTGTATCCAGGAAAAAGCCAGGAAAAAGCCACGGGAAAAGCCACGAACAATGAAAACCCTCCCTTTTTATAAGGTCCCTTCCAAATAAGGGTTAGCATGGTCGTAAATATTAGCATGCTAACTCATCAATCTTATAGCATCTACAAATAAGAAATGCTAACACATAAATCATGTAGCATTAGCATTAGCCTGGTTCATAGAGCATCTCCCAAATAAGGGATGCTAACCCATAAATTATGATCATTAGCATTAGCCTGAGTTAGCCCTGCAGAGAGATACACATCTAGATTTATGGTGCTAACCGAAGACAGACATAATGTCCTCAGTAACCAGGCTTGAATACTGGTACCTGTACAAAATTACAACACTTCTGTTCGATGATATCATCTAAATTTGTGAAATCACTCTGACATTCAATTTTAGCTTTATAACTAGAATTGTGGATATTGCCCTATTTGAATAGTTTATATTTGAATAGTTTATATCAACCAATTATAAAAGTTTAGTCGGATATATCACCAAGAAAAAGTATTGATATCATCGACTTAAGAGGTGATATCATCCATTTGGGAAGGAGATATCATTTTAAAATTAATTGGTGATATCTATCAAGCGAGATTTTGGTGTTAAGGGTTCCCTCTAGTGAATATCAGAATAACAAGCATTTTTATTTTCCCTGTTTTTTATGAAGACTAACAAATTAATAGTTAGTTTCTGGAAAAATAAAGATGTGTTGGTGATTTAACTTTTTAGCAATATTAATCTTTAGTAATATATCCCCACAGCTCAAAGTGGGGTTTTAAATTCAGAATCAGCCCCTGAAAATCGGGTATGGCTTTAGAAATCACCCAATATTTTAGATAAAAAAAAGAAGCAAATGAAAAAAAAAAAGGTTATGATCAATACAAAAGTAAGAAAACCCTTAAATTGATAAAAATAGGAGAAATCTTTGAAGATTTCAATTTTAGCACACCTTCAAATGAAACACACAAAAATCACAGAAAATTGCATATTTGGGCAAATTTTGGGCAAGGCAAACTTATAGAAATAATAACAAGAAATTTGTAATAAATTGGTTTATGATAGAGAATTATAAGGTTATCAAATAAATTTGATAAAAAGTATAGGTCGGTGTTCATCTAAAAGAGTTAACAATTGAAACAAGTTATGATAAACAGGTATCAATACAAAAGTAAGAAAACCCTTAAAATGACAAAAATAGGAGAAATCTTTGAAGTTTTCAATTTTAGCACACCTTCTAATGAAACAAAACAATCACAGAAAATTGCATTTTGGGGCAAATTTTGGGCAAGGCAAACTTATAGAAATAATAACAAGAAATTTATAATAAACTGGTTTATGATAGAGAATTATAAGGTTATCAAATAAATTTGATAAAAAAGTATAGGTCGGTGTTCATCTAAAAGTGTTAACAATTAAAAATGTTAAAGACCCATCATTTTATTACAGAAAAATATAGATATATGTGCTTTGGTTTTATTTATTATATCAAAAGTCATTTAAATGACTGGCATACATACACCTGATATACAAACATCTCATCTAACTTTGTATCAGTATATAATATACACAATATGACCAAAATACGTTAAAAGAGTTGTTGATTTACCCCACCCACTTCATATTTTATGTATACTTTTGTATTTGCTTGTGTATACTGAAAATAGCATCTGCCATGTTAGAATTAAAATTAACGTTAACACAATGTTATATCAAAACCAAATAATCTATCTCTAAGTGTGGTATATCACACAATATACACTAGTTTGTCAATCAGAAACATGTCGTGTTTTCAGCCCTCATGATATAATTCCTGCCCATATGATCTCAAAACTGTGAAAAAGTGTGCGATATACCATCATTATGAATAAATCAAACCCTAAACATGCAGGTATGTCGCACAATATACCAAATTTTAGAGATCAAATATATAGGAATTATGTATCGAGGCTAAATCCCTCGGGCACATATAGGGTCCCAGGGATGATACAGTGGCTAATATGAAAACTGATATATAATAATCTATAATTATCGAACCTACATCAATGTATGGGGTTCAAGATTGTGAACATGTATACTAACTATCAAGGATGTATGACTAATGGTTTTGGAACATCTTCCCACTTTTTACAACATCCACATATGCGGATCATGCTAATTCGTCACCAGAGGGCACCCTTGATTCGATTTCATTCATTCGAATCAGTATTCAGAATGAGTTTGTGAGTTCATCTATTTAAATGTGAGTGATATCATCTATTTAAATAAGATCAATTCAAGTGGATTAGTGACATCAATGATTAGAATCAGTGATATTATGAATTTGAAGAGGTGATATTACTCATTAATTTTAAATGCACGATATCACTCATTTGAGTGTGTGATATCCTACATTGCAAATCGAGATGTCAGTGAGAAACTACTGTATCTTGTTCTTTATTTAAATCTAATTACAATAGTTTCGTGTTCACAGAACAAATGAGTGATATCACCTGTTCGAATGATTGGATATTCAAAACAAATAAAGCATACCACTAGTCTAATGAATAAGTGGTGATATCACTTATTCATTTTGGAAGAGTGGTATAATTTATTTTAACATGTGATATCAGTGAAAAATGTATTGAGTGATATTACCCATTCAAATGCGCGATATAACCTAATCGAATGAGTGGTATCACCTTTTCGAATGAGTGATATTAAACACTTGTATTAAAAACAGTAACGGCGTCCCATAGATTTCATCTGTTTGGAATCAGTGAACTCATTCCTGTGTATAAAGCAACTTAAATCAAATATGTGATATCACCCGTTTGTTCTGAATGCTTTCAGATTCGTGATATCTCTCATTCATTGCTGGTCATTCATGTTATAGGATAATATAACTGATTCGAATAGGTGATATCACCCGTTTGTTCTGAATGCTTTCAGTTTCGTGATATCTCTCATTCATGTTATAGGATAATATCATTGATTCGAATAGGGGATATCACCCATTTGTATCAAAGACAATACTTACTATTAAAAGACAAGACAACACCCCATAATTTATTTATTCTTTTTCAGAAAAAAATATATAAATAATATTTCTATCCTAATCATCATATATATGTAAATTGGGGTTTCTGTTGTAATTTTTTTTTACCTCGAATTGCAGCAGAACGACCCCAAAATAAACACATATATAATAAATCACCATGAAATGGTGATTTTACTTGATTTATTAAAACTTTTTTAAAATAGGGGTAGTGAAGATTGCAAGTTTAATTTTTTTTAAATAAATCATCATGAAATGGTGATTTTACTTGATTTATTAAAACTTTTTAAAAATGGGGGTAGTGAAGATTGCAAGTTTATTTTTTTTATAAGTTATCAAAATTACAACATATTTTTTTGTAATAAAATATGGTTAAACATTAATACGTCTAAATGTTAAGCACTCAGCATTATAATCTTTAAATTTCCAATAACGTGTCATTATTCTGACTGAAACTCCACCACAATCAGCACAAATTTTATTTTTTGCTCTTGTGCCTTTTTTACATATTGAGCACGGCAATACATGACTTGTTTTTAATCTATACTTATGCAAACTGCAATAATTAGAATCTTTTGTAGTTTTATTTTTACACGGATCGTGTAATCCAATTTTAAGAAATTTGCAAACATTAATTTCCATTGTTTCTTTTTGATATATTTTTTTATATTAAATAAAAAAAATATATAAGTATATCAAAAAGAAATAATGAAGACTGAAGAGATTATAGAAAATTTAATACGCCTGTATGATACAGGTGTAATAGATAAGCAAACACTATCTAACGGTATAAATGCATTGAAAGAAGTTCCAAAGGAAACTCCAAAAGAGGCTTATTCTCAAACATTAGAAAAATTACGCAAGAGACGACGTGCTAAGAAACAACGTAAACGAGAAAAGCAGAAATATGATAAATTACAAGATGAGCAAAATCAGAAATATGCTAAATCACGAGACAATGTAATAAATGAATTGAAAGAGCTTAATGATAGAACATCTAAAGAAGAATTAAAACTGGTTGACAAACCAATGTGTGGCTATTTTAAAGCATACGAAATATCTGCCGGGAAATACAAAGACCCTCAAAAACTATTTCGTGATAAAAAATCTATTATTACAAAACAAATAAGCAAAGAGCTGACAAAGAATGGATTAAAGTTTCAATTAGGTCTCACTGTAAATTTATTCAAAGATGATGGTGATACCAAAAAATACACCACAGCAGTATTACATAGTGAACAAAATGCAATTTTAACCTCTGAAAAAATAGATGAGTTTTACGATGAATCATCTGCAAATATACAAGAGAGCCTTGAAAGATTTACAAACACAGCATCTGGACTGGAGATTGATCACTGTGTTACGTTTTACTTAAATTTTGCAAAGTATGAACCATTAAAAGGTTCTTCATATATTCCTCTACCTAAAGCAGTATCTGATAAAAAAGCAATAATTAATGTTAATAATGAAGATAATAAGTGCTTGGAAGTGGCATTGGTTTCTGCTTTGTGGCCTAATAAAAATAATCCAACTAGGATATCTAGTTATAACAAACACATGGGTAAGTTGAATATGGATGGTATTGATTTTCTCACTCCAATTTCTCAAATTTCCAAAGTAGAAAAACAAAACAACCTTGCTATTAATGTTTATGCATATACCATAACAGGAAAAAATAAAAAGGTATCTGTTTTTCCATATAAAATATCAGAACAACCAAAAGATATTGAACGAATTAATTTGATCTTAATATCTGAAGACACTGAAGTTGAATCAGAAAACGAAGACGATCCAAATAATGAAGAAGGAATTATAGATGACAACTATAACCCTGATGATTATTCCAAAGAACCAAAAAAATTAACAACAAAATATCACTATTGCTGGATTAAAAATCTGAATAGACTACTCTGGGACCAAAACAAACACCATGGTCAAACTTACTTTTGCGATCGTTGTCTTCACGGCTATTCTAGAAAAGAACTACTTACCAAACACAAAGAAGACTGTGATGGTATCAACAAAAATTCTTGCAGAATAGAAATGCCAAAGGAAGGTAAAAGTACTGTAAAATTTAAAAATTATCAAAATCAGATGCCTGTGCCTTATGCAATATATGCTGATTTTGAGAGTATAATCAAACCTCAATCAATTAAATTTGGAAAGAAATCTGAAATAACAAGTGTGAACGAAGCTTGTGGATTTGGATATCAAGTTGTCAGATATGATGGTAAAACAGAAGAACCTGTTATTTACAGAGGTGAAGATACTGTTGAAAAGTTTTTAAATCACTTAGAATGTGAAAAGAGCAACATTAATAAAATATTTGCTAACCCAAAACCATTAATCATGACGCAGCAAAATGAGGAAGATTACGAAAAAGCAACACACTGCTGGATATGCGAGGATGAAATAGGTAGAAAATGTGGTAAAAACTGTAAAGTAAGAGACCACTGTCATTTTACAGGTGAATATAGAGGTGCAGCACATAAAAACTGCAACCTAAAGCTGAAAATAAAACCAAACAAAACACCTATACCTGTTATATTTCACAACCTCAAAGGATATGATAGTCATCTCATTATGCAAAAAATACATAAAATGACAGGTAATATTACATGCATTCCAAACAACGCTGAAAAGTATATTTCATTTAGTGCCGGACAACTTAGATTCTTGGATAGCTTTCAGTTTATGGCTTTGTCTTTGGAAAAATTGGTTAAAGCAATAGACAAATCTGATTTCAAAATTACTAAAAATCAGTTTTGGGGACAAACAGATTTACTTTTACGAAAAGGTGTTTATCCATACGAATATATGGACAGTATGGAAAGATTTAAGGAAACGCAATTACCGCCTATAGAAAAGTTTTACAGCAGTCTTTCAGATGAAAGTATAAGTTCCGAAGATTACGAATACGCTCAAAAAATATGGAAAGAGTTTAACTGTAAAACTCTTGGAGACTATCATGATTTATATCTAAAAACTGATGTAACTCTGTTAGCAGATGTGTTTCAAACTTTTAGAAAAACATGTATGAGTGCATACAAACTTGATGCTTTACATTACTATACAGCACCTGGATTATCTTTGGATGCTTTACTTGAACATTCAAAAATAGAATTGGAACTTTTGACAGACATTGACATGCATTTATTTATAGAAAAAGGTATGCGTGGTGGAATTAGTAATGTATCAAAACGATATGCCAAAGCAAATAATCCATATGTAGCTGATTATAATCCTAACGAGAAAAACAACTTCTTAATGTATTTTGATGAAAATAATCTTTATGGGTGGGCAATGAGTCAGCCACTTCCATATTCTGGCTTTAAGTGGGTGGAATCAGGAAAGTTGCCAAAGCCAAAAGAAGGAAAAGGATATTTTGCAGAAGTTGATTTGGAATATCCTAAAGAACTCCATGAATCTCATAATGACTATCCACTTGCACCGGAAAGATTAGCAGTGAAAAAAGAATGGTTGTCTGAATACCAGACAGATCTGTTAGAAAATAATAGCATGATAAATACAGAACAACTAGTCCCCAATCTTATGGACAAAGAAAAATATGTGATACATCACAAAAACCTGGAACTGTATTTATCTTTGGGTATGAAACTAAAGAAAATACACAGAGTATTAGAATTTAATGAAAAACCATGGATGAAATCATACATAAATTTAAACACAGAACTTAGGAAAAAAGCTAAATCACAATTTGAAAAAGATTTTTACAAACTTATGAACAACTCTGTGTTTGGTAAAACAATGGAAAATTTACGCAAGCGGACAGATATAAAACTAGTCAGAACTGACGGCTCTGAAAATGAAAAAATAAGAAAAATAATAGCCAAACCCAACTTTAACAGGCGTATAAAATTTTCAGATGAATTATCAGCAGTACATGTAAACAAAACAAAATTAACATTAAACAAACCAATTTATGTTGGGATGTCGGTATTGGATTTATCAAAGTATATGATGTATGATTGGTATTATAATACTTTGAAAAAAAGGTACGGAGATAACTGTACTTTATTATACACAGATACTGACAGCTTGCTTGTAGACATCAGAACAGATGATGCATACAAAGACATGGCTGAAATGAAAGATGAGTATGACTTGAGTGATTATCCTCAAGATCACCCAATGCATGATGATACAAACAAAAAAGTATTGGGTAAAATGAAAGACGAATGTGCTGGTGTTGCTATAGCTGAGTATGTTGGATTAAGACCCAAGCTATATTCTATTTTGAGAGCGGATGAGCAGGTTATTGAAAAAGTAATAAATAAAATGAAAGATGAGTGTCCTGGTGTTTCTATAGTTGAGTATATTGAATCAAGACCTGAATTATATTCTAAACCGGATGAGCTAAGATCCGGACTATCTTCTATTTTGAAAGCGGATGAGAAGATTATTAAATCAATAGGTGAAGTGAAAGATGAATGTCCTGGTGTTTTTACAGTTGAGGATATTGGATTAAGATCCAAACAAGATTCTATTTTGAAAGTGAATGAGCAGATTATTAAGAAAGCAAAGGGTGTAAAAGAATATGTAGTTAAAAAACATATAAATTTTGAAAACTACAAGGATGCACTATTTAACAAGAAAAAATACACCCATGAAATGAATATGATGCGATCAATGAAGCATCAAATATATGGCATAAAAGTAAACAAAGTTACACTATCACCATTCTACTCAAAAAGATATATCCGAGAAGATGGAATTACAACTGATGCTCATGGTTTCTATAAAAACTTATGAATTTGAGTATCAGCAGGAACAATAAGTAGTTCTTCTTTGACAAATCCTCTCTGTGGCGCTGGTGCTTTCAAATAATAAACTCTTATACCTTGCGTCACCATATAACTTTTAATCTTGTGAATATCTACACTCCACATTGGATCAGTTGCTCTGCGTCTTCCACCTTCTTGTTCCCCGGGTTGATATAAATATCTTACACTTGCATTCATACAGATAGGATCATCTTTTAATATTTTTGTTTCAACAGGAGGAGGCTTTTTTGTCTCCGCATTTATGGCTTTAACAACTTCTGGTAATCTCTTTACCCATTCTCTATTACGTTTTTGGGAATCTATTTCCTTAGCATACTGATAGCCAAACAATCTTTCAGCTAATGTTCTGTTAAATCTTTCCACTAAAGCTTGGTCTCTGTGTATTTCTGTTCTGCCTCGTCTGATATTTACTTTGTGTTTTGACATCAACTGTGATACTGCACCCATAAATTCTCTGCCTGGGTCTACTTGTAATAATTTTGGATATTTTAGATGCCGACTATATATATTTTTAAATGCTTTGGCAACTTCTTTACTATCCTTGGAAGTCAGTGGCTCCGCTTCTTTATATCTACTTGCAATATCAACAACAGTCAATGCATATTTATATGTCTTGCGTCCACGTCCAATTCCAAAAGTATCATGCGGCAGAAATAACAAATCAGCTTGATGCACTCCATTCTTAGTAGAAACATCAAACCTGGGTCTAACTATTTTCTTCGGCGCAGGTAAATAAATCTGCCACACAGCTTGTTTCTTTAAAACTTCTAATGCCTTTTTTTCACTGACACCAGCCTCTTTTGCTAATTTTTTAACTGCTGTGTAACCTCTCCAAAATCCTTTTGGGCTGTAATAAATCTTTTCCATTTTTTTTTACTAAAGAATAAACTTTATATAACTATAAAGAAAAAATGGAAATCACAACTGCACAATTTGATGAACTGCTTGAAGAGCAATATCAAAATAGCACAAAGAAATGGACAGACTTGGAACTAAATAAAATATACAAAATTACAGATACGAAAATAGTAGATACCGAATATGGTCCATCCATGGTATTGACATTATTAGACAATGGTGAAGTATGGGCGCCTGATCATCTCAAAAATAAATTAGAGAAGAGTGCTAAACCACCATATTATATTCGACCACTTGGATTGAAACCATGTAAAAACAACAAAAAAAATAGGTATCACGCATATGACTTAGTCTTTTCAAAGTAAACTTAGTCATCCCAAATCCAAAAAAGTCTAAAGTAATTATAGTTTTAAACTATTTTTTTTTTTATGAAATCAATTTGTACGCCACAAATCCAGTTGCAGCCATGCCCACCACAATAAACGTAATTTCTCTATTCTGTTGATCCGGAGATGGTGTATAAAAATCACTCAACTTAGGCTCCGGCTCCAAAAGTAAATGTTTGCCAGTTGTATAATAATACTGTTTCATAGCCTGATCCACATTATCAAAAGTCTGCTCTGCATGATGCTCTTTTTGCAGTTGCTTATTAATAAAATCTAATCTCTCTGTTCTTTTTTTATTCCACTCCGCTTGTGCTGCGTTTAATTGTTCCACTGCTTTGTCATGCCTTTGTCTTTCCTCATCTGAATGACTTCCCATTTTTGAAAAGAAATAATTTGAACCGCTAAACGCCAATGCATTTGTTAATGCGCCACCTATCATCATTGCTACTGCACTTGCCATTTTTTTATATATATATTTTTTAAAATTATTTCATAATATCCGCAGGAATAATACCTTGCTTAATCAGCATATCCTTTGTAGCCATTGCTAACATTATATCCACAGACAGCCACCCAACATCTACCATATTAAAATCCACTTTAGGGGCTAGTCTTTTTAGTATTTTTCTTCCAATTTCAGAATATCCAACAGTTAGAAGTGTTTCCACTCCAGCATGATACATCATATTTACAATTTGTTTTCCGTCAATACTTGCTGCCATTTTTTTTATATGATTATTTTTTTTAATTAAATTATTAAAAATCAAACGGGTCTTTTGGTGCAACATGAACAGGTTGCACAGTTACAGGTTGTGTAGCAGATTTTTTGTTATAAATATACAAACCCAACCCAGCAATGCCTAATAAAACCAGACACGGTGGAATATAATTTTTGTATACGTTTATTTTGATTTTTTCTGGTTCTTCTTCATCTATTGTTATTTTTGTTATTTGATTTGCAGCATCTTGCTTTGCAGCATTTTGATTTGTAACATCTTGAAGCAAACGCTTTGCCTTTCTTGCCGCTGCTCCTTTTTTTCCAGCTTCTATTCTTTTTGGATTTTTTACTTTTTGTTGTTCAACAGGTTGTGTAACAACAGGTTGTGTAACAACAGGTATAACTTCACTCTCTTGGTTCTTCATTTATATTATCTATAATTTTATTTTTATTAAAATCAATATGTCTAACAGTTGTCAGTATTGCTGTAAATGGTGCTAAGCACATTCCACACCTGTAATACAACTCACAACAAGCGCTTGTCAAAGCATGATTAATAAATGGGTCTTCCTCCAAATCTTCTATTAGCTTTGGTGGACTGGTTACATTAAAATATTTTGATACTCCCATTACATACAAGTTAATAAAAGAATTGCCTAAAGTTTTAGTCATGCTTGCTCCAAGCCTTGCTTCATATCTGCAGTAAAGTTTGTTAATTTCATCTGGGGGCATGTCATCTATGTTTGTGAGTTGTATGTCCTTACCCAAATATTGACGACTACCACCGCCAGCCACTATGGCTGATAATCTTTCTTTTTTTGTTTCTTGTTGCTTTGATTCATCTGGTTCCGTCTGTTCCGATATATTTTGTAATAGTTCTTCCGCATTCATTTTTATATTATTAATCTTATTTTTTATCTTGAAATAAATATAAAATACAAAACAACTAGCAGCGATATTCATGCAACTAGTATTTGTTAGTATTGTTAATAGCATTGTTATTAATATTGTTATTTTTTCTATTAACATTATTAATTTGCTGCAAGCATTGCTATTAACATTGCTACTTTGCTATGAGCAATGCTATTAGCAATACTATATTTTCTGATATTTTCATTATATTTTCATGTCAGTATTGCTATTAACATTGCTACTTTGCTGTTAGTATTACTATTAGCAACAAAGCAATGCTGTTAGAAAAAAAGAATTGCTGGTAGAAATTATTCAACCCAATAACCAGTTGGTTGGTCAGTCCTCAATATCAACTTGGAATATTTAGTCTTAGCTAAAGTTTTTTTTATTCTGGTTCTCTCCTCCAACGTTGGAATAACATCATTTTCTCTCAAACAATTTTCATAACTATCTCTGTCCTTGGTGTAAAACATACACAACCATTTTACTTGATCCCTCAAATCTTTCAATACAGAATTATATCTCTGTGAAATGACCCACACTGATTGTTTAGCGTGACGACCAGAGAATGCCAACTCTGATAACATATCTTTTTTCTTTGTTAATTCTTTTGTAGCTGAGCAATCGTCAATAATGTATAATGTGGGCTGGCCAGCATATCTTTTGAAAAATAAACGCAACAGTTCTTGTAGCATTTCATTTCCGTCTTTACCAACAGGATTGACAATTGTTATTTTTTTATCTTTTGGGTGTCTTACATCTCCTATCCAGGATCTATTTTTATAAGCCTCGTTCCACTTTATAGTCGGGCACAATATAATTATATGTTCAAAAACTCCAACATACTCTTTTTCAAGTATGTCAAGAACAAACTCTGTTTTACCACAGCCTGTCTGACCACAAATAATGGCACTGTGTGAATATTTAGGATATTTTTGTTGCAAACTAGTATCCTGCTTCTTTGAATCTTCCATCTTCGAAATTGATTTGTGCATCTTGTATTATATATATGTAAATATTTAAAGTTTGATCTGCATCTGCTTTTTTATTTATTAATATCGTTATGCCTTCACTGCCGTTTTCTATTCTTCTTCCACTGCCGTGTAATAGATTGTCATTACATGTTCTAAGGTCAAGCCACAAAGCATATGATTTTGTCAAATAAGTCTCAAGAGAAACACTGGTAAAGTTTAAGTCCCTCGCTACTATTTCTGTCTCTTTGTTTCTATTTGATGTTAAGGCAAAATATTTGTTGATTTCATCCCAATGTTGATATGCCTTCATGCCCTGACTATACAACTGATTTGGTACTCCCTCTATTGTCATTTCGACCTTTTCAATCTTTGGGTTGTAATAGGTTTCCGTGTCTGTTCTTTCTGGGTCTTCAAACAGCATTAAAATACCTTTCATGCTCCGTGCTGGTACATTAATGTTGATGTTCCAAAGAGTATCAGATTTGTTTGCTATTATTTTTCTATGCCGCAAGATACGATCATACATAAATGACATCTTACCATTGATTTGCTGTCTTATTTGTCTGGATAATTCAACATCACTAACCGTATCAAATTCCAAGCAGATATTTTTTATTACATAAGATGCATCAGCATCAGCGCTTTTGATAACTTTGTTATAATCGTTAAACGTTAATTCATATTCTAACCTATCACCAAGCCCCGCTTGATAAAATGGCATATGACTTTCTAACATTTCAAAGTCCAGTGGAATACAAAATCTATTTCCATAAGCTGCTGCTATAGCTTCATCTTTAGTGTCTGAGGAAGCATCTCCCGCGCTAACTCTATGTTTTAACATGTTTGCTTTACCAATACCTTGGTAAGCTATGTTTTGTCGTTCGGTAGGGCTTTTCCATAAATCTACATAACAATGATATATATCACTGTCATCTATTGACATGACTTCATTGCCACTTATTCTTATTGTAATTTTTTTCACAATTGTTCTACCCAGATTTTGAAATAGAGTAGCGTTGGCGTCTGTTCTGCTTTTAAGTTCTATTTCAAAGGCAAGACGAGCAGTACTTGGAACTATCACATCATTAGTACTTAGGTTGGGAAATCTCACAAGCAGTTGCTGGTTTTGGTCTATTGTTGAGGGATTATTAGTTATTACTACACTTGTGCGGATGCCTTTAGCACCATGAAGTTCTCTTAGTTTTCTATGAGGGCTGAGTTTGTTTCCGTAAGCCGACATTGTTTTTATTTTTTAAATATATTTTTTAAAATTAAATAAAATAAACAATGGCTGAAGGAGGATTTGAAAATCCTGCGTTCGATATTGATGATATGACTGAAGAAGACTGGAATAAAGCACTTGAAGACGAATTTATACAACCTGACCCAGAATTCCAGAGACAAATTGTAAATGAAAATAACTATATTGATCAGCTTCAAGGGGAAGATAAAACAGAAGAACAGCTTACACAAAAAAAGTGGTTAGTAGATCAAATTTTTACTGAAGTTAATGCTGAAATCAGCGGAATCGATTATAAAAATGATTTTAGAGTGGCTGAGGACGAAATTGGTAGAACAATGTTATATACAGTTGGGATGGATGATGTTCCACTTACCTATTATAAGGGAAATAATCCAGAAGAACCAATCAAGTTTTATAAGCTGGACACTTTAGTTAGAAAACATGGTATTAATTTTATCAGAAATATGTTAAAAGATTATGATTTATTAGTTCCACGTGAAAGAATTGCTCGGGGCAGGGCAGAATTAGCAGACTTGGCAAAAACAAAAGATACCCTCACAAAAGCAGGAGAAGATATACCATTGCAAACTTTTTCAACAACTGAAGATGTACAAAATACAGTAGATGCTGTAAATACAATTGAGAGTGATTTGAGTAATACAATAGATGAAACTCATCCTAAAACTGCTGTTCAACCAGAAAGTCTAACACTGCGAGAGATACGAGGTTTAGATAAGGTATTGTAAAGCTTTCGTGGAGAACTTACTAATAATCTCTCAAAGCTCACTGAGCTTGATAAAGATATAGCAAAAGAAAAACAAAAATTAGAACAGGTTAGCACCACCGGGCAGGAGGATGAGTTTCAACAAGAGCGTCTACGTAACAGAATAAAAAACTTAGAAGATGAAAGAAGTTCACGACTTGAAGCGGCGAGTGAAAACAAAGAAGCATTACGCAGTCAAATAAACAGGATAAAAGAAACTATAAATAAGGTGTTAAAAGAAGACACAACATTGGGTGAGAGAATCAAAACCTTGTTTAGGGAGCAAGGTATTACTATTGTTAGTATTTTGACTGCCTTTGGTATGATTATTGGGGTATTAGTTGATGCTATTATTCCTACAACAGGAGGAGGGACTGCACCTGTTCCAACTCCAAAACCTGATCCATCAAGTGTAAAAGACTGGATAAAAAAACAACTATTTAATCTTGGTAAACTTCTTGCCAACCTAGCTGGTAAAGCTGCTGCAGCACTTCCAGGAGTTATTGGTGCAATAGTATCATGGCTTTTATCTGCCACAGGTAATGTTATTAATTGGCTTGGTAACAATCTATGGGCTCTGCTTGTGTTTGTTTCTGGGTTGTTGTATGTGGCAGCCAAAGAGTGGTTTAGTAAATCTCGTAGATAAGTAATGCAGCAAGACCCATTACTATAGTACCAACAATTATAGTTGTTTTGTTATCTTCGTGTTCAATCGCTATTTTTTGTATTTCTGGTGGGTTATGTTCCACAGTTTTATGTATTGATTTATCAAAGTGTTCCGGTAAAAATTTCTTTGTCGTGGTGCCTTGAAAAGGTTGAATATTTTTTGGTGGCACTTGTTTTACATTTACATCATTGTTCAATCCTAATGCTTGTGCATCGGTTGCTATTACAATTTCATTATTGTAGTCTTGTATTATTCCGATTCTTAATTCCATGTCGCTCGGGGACATGTACAATCCACTTCCATAAACAAAATTTACTTTACTTCTTGCATATTTTAAGGTGTTTTCATATCTTGAAATTTGACTGGGCAAGTCGATGGGGCTGTTTATTGCGTCCTCTACATTTGCTAAAAATTGTTTCTGTGCATCATATGCTGTTCCAGTTCCCAGTATATCTGTTCTTGTTTGTGATTGTGAACCAAGAATTGCCCAGCAGTATGTTCTTATGCTGTCATTGATTCTTTCTACTCCAGCTCTTGTAAATCCAGATGAATCATCTAGTATAAAAGTAGACCAACTATTGTCAGCCTCAGATCCTTGTGCAATGTAATCAATGTGGTATGTTTTATCACTCTCATAGACTGTAAAACTCATCGTTTTGTTGTCGTATACAGTATTTACCAAAGGATGATAACCAATATGTGTCCAGTAATTGTAAATTGTTCCTAGACCATTATTATAGCTTTGTTTCTGTCTCCAGTCTGAATATAAATCAACGTTAAACTCCTTACATATTCTCTCGTATGCGTTTCGGTTATATGTGTTACTAAATGCATTCCAATTTGAGTCTTGTGGCATTGCTACACTCATTTCAAATAATATTCTTCTGACTTGGTAGTAGACATGAAATCGAAATAACGAACCAACCAAAGTATCAGCTTTTAGATGATTGTTAAAATCAATGCCACATCCAGTTGTCGCACACCAAATAGCAAAGTTCAACTGATTTTGCCAAAATGACATCAAATCTGTTCCCCAGCGTTGGACTATAGCATCTGATTTGACGTATGGGAGTTTGTATTTTTCAAAGACATTGGGGAATGATGCTTTAAAGCCTTTACCGTCTGATGTAATGACTATGTTTTGATTTATTATATCTATCACTTTCTTGCTGAAAGTATTTTAATATTGAGCATCCGGGTTATATTTGAATTCTTTAGAAATCATTTTTATTTGTGTTTTTATATTTATATATTAAAAAAAAATGTTTCATACAATTTCAAACATAGACAACTCTATTAATTTACAACAGTATATCGATAATAGAGATGGAACTAAGCGCGTTGGATTAAAAAGTTTTACATACACTATTGGTTGGTATAATATTATTCATGAAACCGCAAAGACAAGAAACCCAGACAAAATAGAACATTTTCCAGGTGGACTCTATAACTTTCAAGACTTGGTAGAAGATTTTAAAAAGCTAAATGAAAGTATTATCCTGGACAGTATTGTCCAAATTGGTACAGCCATTATACATACGCCAATAGAGACACGAATGTCAAGCGGTCTTTCAAAAATGCTGGGATTCAAGGACAGAAAATGGTTGACAGGTACTAATATAGGAGATTACCCAATTAATTTAGCTCCTTATAAACAGCTATATGTTCATCTGGAACAAGTTAATACGAGTAGTAATTATTTCAATGGTAAGCCAAGCACTATTATAGGTGTTGTACCTGTAGTAAATAAGGAGTTTGGAGATATAGTATATACAAGTTTTTATCCTGAATATCACTGTCTTATGAATGGTGCAATTACTGAATTGAAAATAGAAGTTAGAGATGAGTATTGCAACAAGATATTTAATCACGGTTTGCCTATGAGTTGTGTTTTAGAAATTATTTAAAAAATATATTTTTATAAAAAAAACAATGAGTATATATGGACCAACAAGACCTTAAAAAACAGAAGACTTAGAGGCTTTGATAAATGATGTTCAAAATTTATATAGGCGAATTGCGCCTTTTGTTGACCAGTTTAATCATTTAAAAAATAGAGTTGATAATCTTAAATACGGGATTATAACAATATTTGCAGAGGCTAAGGGCCCACTTGTATCGAACAGAATACTCTCATTTGGTAACGGCGGGGCAGAAAAAAATGTGGGGCATGTAATGACACGCCGTGGACGGATTATGGGAATAGGTTTAGCATGTGAACGATTAGTTGGTGACGTAACTGTAATAGTTTCTGTCAATGGTGTTGAACAACCAAATTATGGTATAACGCTTCGCATCATCCCACGCAATCATGATAACTTTGATAAACCTTTAGAGATTGGTGCTGGTTCTGTTGTTAACTTTGTATGCAAGGTTGCCAACGCTACAGCTGTAAATACGGTGGCATCATTATTAATTGAATTAATTTAATTTTTTATTGATTAATAAAAAAATGCCAAAGCAACCGACAGCACCAAGTATATATCCTGATTTGTCAGTGGAAAATTCAGTGGAAAACGGACAAAATTATAGATTACAAAAGATTTCAGAAATTGAAAAAAAGTTAATTACAGAACGAGATATACGTCAGTCTCTTTATAAAAAATATAAACGTGGTATTAATATTACAGATGGAATTGACACTACCTTGATATCTGCAGGTGTTATTATGGCTGGGATTGGATTTGTTATTCCAGTTTTGTTACCTTTAGAAATAGCAGCAATAATATGTGGAGCTACAGGTGTTTGTGTTAATTTTATCAGACGCAAGCTTAATGCAAAAGCTCAAAAACATCATGAAATAAAAACTTTGGCAGAGGCTAAGTTAAATAGTATAAAGCAGTTAATATCAAAAGCGTTGAGTGATTCACAAATATCTGATCAAGAGTTTAAGATGATTTTAGATGAGTTGGATAAATATTATAGTTTAAAACAGGACACAAAACAAAAAAAGGCTGAAATAAGTGAAGTTCAAAAAAAAAAACTAGTAGAGCAGGGAAGAAAGGAAGCAATGGCAACCTTGCAAAAAAGTCTAAAAAGTGTGTAATAAATTGTTTTAGTAATGTGTATGAGTACGATCCACCACCTTTGTATTCAAGGTCGGAAAATTGTTGATTTGAATGTAATTTTAATAACAAATCAACAAATTTGTTTTGTATTAAAGAAACATTTTATAATTTTGATAACTTATAAAAAAAAAAAATAAACTTGCAATCTTCACTACCCCTATTTTTAAAAAGTTTTAATAAATCAAGTAAAATCACCATTTCATGATGATTTATTTAAAAAAAATTAAACTTGCAATCTTCACTACCCCTATTTTAAAAAAGTTTTAATAAATCAAGTAAAATCACAATTTCATGGTGATTTATTATATATGTGTTTATTTTGGGGTCGTTCTGCTGCAATTCGAGGTAAAAAAAAAATTACAACAGAAACCCCAATTTACATATATATTCATCATATGTAGTATAATGGAATTTAGATATTTTAATTAGATAATGAAAATAGTTTCCTTCAATCAGTAACGTTGATAATGAAAATAGTGGAAAATCAGTAACGTTAACATGATTTTTAGAATGTATTAACAATAGAGTATTAACTATTCAATAGAGAACATAACTTTCCTTTTATCTTTTATAAGTATTCTATATTTTATAATAAGTGTTCCGCTTTTATCTAGAGCATGCATGTATTATTTAATCAATCAACACGTTATGTCTGTATAATAATACACTATGCCAAACATCATGATGCTCTCATGTATTGAAACTTTCACATTTCCATTATATTTTGTAAATAGTATATAGATAGTACTAAATCGCAAATGTATGCTATTTTCTCTTTTCTAGAAATAAAAGAGTGAAACGACCTAGATTCTTCTAAAACTGACCCATTATTGTAATATCTGTGTAATATAATACTCCTGCTGGTCAGGGCTATCTCATCATTTATTACGATTGTTAATAGAAATCTCCATATTTGCAAGTACTGAGGTTTTCCTGTAATCAAGTTTATTATGTAAACTACATTTTTTCATTTTTTTCTGATGAAAATATTTTATTGCTTTTCTGCTAAATATTTATCAATATTCATAATGTGCTACCAAGCAGTTATCATACCAGCTGGAGAGAAACGTTACATGTAATTCTTGGTGACGTAAACTTCGTACCGCAAGCTTGATTAAACATATAAACATGATATGCATCGATTAAACTGTCTGAGTGTGAAACAACAATACACGTTTTTATTTGACAAGTTGATAATGATTCCACCTGCGTGTGAAGATGGTACTTGGACAACATTATTCAGAGAGGAAATTATTTACAGACTAAACAAATTTAGAATGATGGACTTGATAACGTTTTACAAATGAACAGTTAGAAAATTACTGAAATTAATTTTCTTTTAAAGAAGGTCATATAATGGAATTTGTGCGTTGAAGGACAAATTACTGTTATTCAAGTGGAATATAAAATAAATTTAGTGTATAAATTCTGCCGGTGCATTTTATACATAGACACCGGCAACTTTAATTATCAAATTCCTTTTTGTCTACACAGTTGGATTGAACAAAGGTTCAGTAATTCATTCGGTACAAAACATTTATTTTATCTGTATTCGCAACATAAACCTTACATTTAAGGCTTTTGTAAATTGGTAAGTACGTTACTGGTCATTTTGTAACGAACTATTTGTTGCAGGGGAATTTAGTTTATTAGGATTAAAAGCGTTTGTAAGAATGCTTCAAGCAGAAGGAGGGCGTCGCCATTACTGGCATTAGTCATAGTTATCATGTATTACATATGCATGACGTAATCGATCCAACTCGTGTTACCTGCATTTTTCTATATCATGTATTGTTCATTTACGGCCGAAGAAGCAATATTTAATAGTCGTCTTATAAAATAATCTTTTTCGTAGATAAATATTTGCAACGTATTTAATTTAATAATGACTTTGTATCAAATTATGCTTGGTAGATTTTATCTCAACACCGGCAAAACCTTTTCTTTCAAGGGAAATAACAGTTCCTACATGATACATGTTTTAATGTTTGAGTTGTTCCTCTTCGATGTTCTTAACGTGGTTGTTTATTGTTTCGTTTATAAACTATACATGTTTGTTTTTTGTTTTATAAGTGCGGTAAGTGATTGGGTCCTGAAGAGGTCTGCAGCTAGGAATCGGCGGATGCTGTTACTGGACACAGGGCTCGTTTTTTATCATATTATAATTAATTTTCACCTTCGAAATACACAAGATTGATCATAGCAATTGTTCTTACCGACGGAAGGAAAATGCTGTTGTGACCTGGATGTTCTGTCATTGATCAGGCTGATCTTTTGCATGTTTGTGGGGGAGGGGGAATAAATAAATAAAATTATAGAATAAATAAATAAAATAAAAAAATTATAATAATAATACATAAATAATAATATTCAGAATATATATATATATATTTCGTAAATCGAAAGATTTAAAAAAAAAAAAAAAATAACTACAAAAAATAATATAATTAAATTACATAATAGAATTAATAAAACAAAAACATAAAACAATATAAATAAATAAATCAATAAAAAGAACCTGTATATAAAAATATTATTCTAATAATAAATGTAATAAATATATATACTTATGGATGCTAATTGGCAACGGATTAATCGCTCACGTTACATTTCAGTTGAAAAATGCCTAAACGACAGTCAAAAAGCCCGTACGCCAGGCGTCAGAAAGTGGTGACTCCGGAGAAATCGGCTAATAGTCCACCAGCACCTCCAGATTCGGCAGGCAGGACACTAGAACCTCCAGTCGTGGACCCGGAACTTATTAAGGAGGTTGTTCGACAGGTGATCCCCCATTTGGTCGAGTCACTTGGGGGCATCAGGTGAGGTGTCGTGGTTCCGGAACCTGAGGTCGGTGTCGTGGTTCCTGGACCTGAGGCCCCACTCCAAGGTACGAGTACACAGAATGCCGTTTTACCCGTGTCAATAACCAGCTTATCAAGCAAAATCTTTAACGGGGAATATGTTGATCTTGCGTTACTCCTTTCAAAGCCCAAGGAAGACATTTCAAAACATGTCTCTCTGATTGATGGGCAATTGATTTTGCAGTCAAGGTCTTCTGGATCTAAAATTGCTGATGTTCAGCAATGGACTGGACAGACGCTTTTTTGATTTATATAAGTGTCTATACTTCCTTTCATCCAGGGGCAATATCTGGTTTATTAAAATACTTAAGTATTATTCGCTTGGAGGCCCAACGTTTTGCAGGGCTGGGTTGGAAATTGTATGATGAACAATTTAGGTTGAAGAAAGCCCGTGACCCATCTTCTTCTTGGGGTTTGGTTGATCAGGAACTATGGCTGTTATATATGTATTACACGCCTTCTACACCTGTTCAATCGGGTCTAAAACATCACAAGTGTTTCGACTACAATTCCAAGGGTTGGTGTACCAAAAAACCATGCAATTATCTTCATATATGTATGAGATGCTCGGGTTTCCACCCATCTTTGCGATGCAACAGTCACGCTTCACAATTGAACCAACCTCAGGCTAGTAATGTATTTAATTTTAGGGCAGGCGGTGGAAGTCAGCAAGGGGCACGTTTCCCGTCTCCTGTGCCAAGCTACCCAACACGTCCAGTCTATAGGTCAGCTGCGCCAGTTGGGGCTTCGCCAAGGCTCCAATTTAGATATGCCAACTCGCGGGCAAACACCCATTAGAATCAAACCTCTTTGTAGCATGTTGGAGTTTTACCCCGATACAGACACCGCCAATGAATTGATAAATGGTTTTGTTAATGGATTTAGATTGCATTATTCGGGACCTAGGCAATTTTCGGATTGCCAAAACTTGGTCTCTGTCAAAAACAATGAAGTGGAAGCTTTAAGATTGATTAACAAGGAAATTTCTTTAGAGCGTATGGCAGGCCCCTTTTGGGATCCACCTTTTCAAAACATAAGAATATCTCCAATCGGTTTGGTCCCGAAAAAAGACGGTAGTTCTCGGTTAATACACCATTTGTCATACCCATGTGGGTCCAGTATTAACGATTTTATTGATCCAAATTTATGTAATGTTCAATATGCTTCTTTCGACCAGGCCATTGAAATGATCCAGGGCCTGGGACCAGGGGCTTTGCTGGGGAAAATGGACATAAAATCTGCTTTTAGATTACTGCCAATAAATTATCTAGATTTCGAGTTGTTGGGCTTTAAAGTTATGGGACAATTCTTCTACGATATGTGCCTTCCGATGGGATGTTCCATTTCTTGTTCTCTTTTTGAAAAATTTGCAACTGCTCTTGAGTGGGTAGTCAAACAACAGTCCAGATTAGATAGTGTTATTCATTATTTAGACGATTTTCTTTTTGGCGGTAGGAAAGAATACTCAGACTGTGCCTTGCTTATGGCTAGTTTTAGTAATTTGTGCATGGAAATTGGCGTTCCTATTGCGGATGACAAAACAGTGGGGCCTACTCATATTTTAATATGTTTAGGCCTTGAAATTGATTCTGAGAAAATGATAGTGCGAATTCCAAATGACAAATTGATCGAGTTTAGGAGCTTATTAACATTTATTTTGGGGAAGAAGAAGGTCACTCTCAAGTCTCTCCAGTCTCTTGCTGGCTCGCTGAATTTTTGCTCACGTGCAATACCAGCGGCTCGTGCATTTTGTAGGCGTTTTTATGACGCTATGTCGGGTGCAGCACAACCACATCACTTCATTAGAGTGTCCAAACCAATGAAAGACGATGTAAAAATGTGGTTAATATTCCTTGATTGCTTTAATGGCTACTGTTATTTCCCGGATTCAGTTTGGACCAGCAATTTCGACTTGCATCTTTTTACTGACTCTGCAGGCAATGCTAATTTAGGGTGTGCTGCATATTTCGAACCACATTGGACTTTTTTCCAGTGGTCAAATAGTTGGCGCGACACAGAACTGATAACGGATATAACTTTTCTCGAGTTGGTACCCATAGTTTTGGCTTTTCAAATATGGGGCAATATGTTCCAGGGTAAAAAGATTGTCCTGCATACGGACAATCTCGCGCTGGTCTCTATTCTAAACAGAAAAACGTCCAGATCTGTTAGAGTGATGCACCTTGTTCGTCCCCTTGTTTTGCAAACTATGTTGTTTAACATACAGTTTCATGCAGTTCATATTGAAGGTAAAAACAATTGTATAGTTGATGCCTTATCTCGTAAACAATGGGTTCGTTTTCAGCAGCTGGCTCCCAGGGCAGAACAACACCCATGTCCAGTTCCTGCATCTTTCCTAGCTTTGATATCCAGTCTCGAGCAGACAGGCTTTTAGAGGCATCGTTGGCCTTCAACACGCGGGAATCTTACAATACAGGCATTAAATCATTTGACACTTTTCCGGTTAATTATAATATGCAATTGGCCTGGCCTCCAAGCATACAGCAAGTAGTCGATTTCATTGCTCATCTGTCTCTTAAAGGGTGCGCACCCGCAACAGCTCGTTCATATTTGTCTGGCATTAGTTTCAAATGCAAACTTTTGCATTTATCAGATGTAACAAATAATTTCGTAATAAAAAAAATGTTAGTTGGCATGAATCGTCTTGATAAAAGGGTCGATCCCAGACTCCCCGTTACTCCAGATATGTTGGTCAAGATTTTAAAAATCTTACCGGCTATTTGCAGTTCAAATTATGAAGCTTCTATGTTCGCAGCTGCCTTTGCACTGGCATATTTCGGGTTTCTTCGAGCAGGAGAATTAGTGTCGGATAATAAGAGCCATACAATTCATGCACTGACTTTCGACAGCATACACTTTTCTCAAGAAAACACTCTACTCGAAATACATTTGGCACACTCAAAAACAGATCAGAGGGGTGTGGGCACTATTATTTCACTTCCAGCTATTAACTCTACAATATGTCCTGTCAGTCGTCTTAAATCGTATTTAGAGGTTCGCCCCAAATGTATCGGTCAGCTATTTATTCATTTTGGGGGTGGTCAAGTCACTCGGTATCAATTTAGCGCGGTGTTAAAAAAAGCGTTGATCGCTTTAGGAATTGATGCCAATAATTATAAGTCTCATTCTCTACGTATTGGCGCAGCTTCCAATGCGTCGCGTCTGGGAATGTCGGATGACATGATCAGAGAGCTTGGGCGATGGGACTCTAAGGCTTACAAAACATATATCCGAGTTCCGACCGAACAGCTCAACTATTGTTCCCCTAGTTGAATCGAGTCTTAAGTATTCCAGATACAAGATCTCGAGTGTGGATTGTGGGCTCGTCCATTATTACGGGGGCGTTTACATATGCCAGACAATCACCATCGGAAGGAGTCGGCCTGGGATTAGACGAGCTCCATGCGAGTGTTTGGTGGCAGGGGAAATGTGGTTTGAGATGGCGCCAGGTCGAGAAGAGGCTCCAACTACTGTTGACTATTGAAGACCCTCCTAATGTACTAGTGTTGCACTGTGGCGGTAATGATATAGGTCAAGTACCAGCTGCAGAATTAAGGCACTAAATGGTTAAAACCTTAAACAATATCAAAGACCTTATAATACCTGGAGTTTTTATTGTGTGGTCACAAATTCTTCCGCGTTTAGTTTGGCGGGATGAGTTATCTCATTCAGCTTTAGAACGTGTGAGAGTTAGGGTTAATAGTAAGGCGGCTACAGAAGTGATTAAATTGGGGGGCGGGTATATAAAATACCCGGAAATAGCCGAGTCAAATTTGCATTTGTATTCTGGCAAAGTTCATTTGTCCGACTAAGGCAATAAAGTATTCTTGCAAAACCTACGTCTCGGGCTGCATTATTTTCTTTCACTTTTAAACAATGAATAACAATGTTTATCCCTCTGGCAATGTGACTGTTAGTGTGTACATGTCGGGAGTTTGCTAATACTGTTGCAGTCTCTATTGAAGAATTTTATTTTGAACGTTCTCAATTTCGAGACGTTTTTGTTTCATATTGTCGAGACATTTGCTTCAGCTATTTCCTCTACTTGAGGAGTGTGTTGCCTCTATTTGAGGCAGTCTCTATTTGAGGCTTTTTTCTCTTTGCGCTCTCTATTTGAGGTGTTTGTTATTTTGGCGAGACATTTGCGTCAGCCATTTCCTCTATTTGAGGCATTTTTTATTTTTGGCGAGACATTTGCGTCAGCCATTTCCTCTATTTGAGGTTTTTATTTTATTTTGTTGGCCACTCAGCTTTGTCGTATATATTTAAACCATGTTGCAGTTTGTCTAGTCTCTAAGCTGTGTCCCGCTTCCCCCATGTGTGGCGGTGTCACGCAGGACTGCATGACATGTGGCAGTTTTTCGCGGTCACAGCAATTACTTATTGTGTAGTTAATAAGAATTTTGACATTTTCAATGCAAGAGCTTTCAATTAGGTACATTTGTCTTTGTGAACTGCTGTACCCAGGGTTCATAAAGTACATGAATATGTTTTATATTTTATTTTGTTGAAGCCGTGGCCAATATATTCCAATAAACATAAACTGTAAACATTGCCTTGTACTGTGCTAAACCCATCTTTAATAATGGAATTTGTGCGTTGAAGGACAAATTACTGTTATTCAAGTGGAATATAAAATAAATTTAGTGTATAAAATCAGCGATGGCTTTTTGCAAGAACTTTATTAAAAAGGTTGAGCACTCATCTCGAACCTTAGTAAAACATTAAGTCAGTATTATCGACGGTTAAGACGTCCGGGATAATTAATGGGCCGTCAAATGGTACAGTTTCAGCCTTTACTGAGCAATTTTGGAGCTATATTTCTAACAAACTGGTCAAATGTGAAGCCTGTGATAATGCGATCAAGTATACCGCCAGAGCTAAACTGCAACCCTTAAAGGGCTAACTTGGTCGTAGATTGAGAGGCAGTCTCCCATCAACATCAAGCCATTAACCTGTCGCTTTAGCACATTTGGGAGCTGTTATCTCCAGCCACACGACCAGCTGGTCAATTTATAGGAATTTCACCCTTATACATGAATATAACTTGAGAAACACTTGGTTTCAATAGAGAAAAACATTATAGAAAAAACGTATATTAATCAGACAAATAAAAACCTGGAGTGAAATATTTTGTAATAAACAAATATTAATGAAAATGGTAAATAAACATGAAACATGTAACAAAATCATATTCCGTTACAATGACTTTTAATAAATTAATAAAACAATACTATGCAAATCCTTAGATTACTAGATATATATTAGTATGACAGTATACAGTTGTTATGCAATTAAAAATATTTTAAACTTAATTTAACTTAATTAATTGTCCCATAAAGGCACATTTAAATACACCTATCATCATTCATACAAACTGACTCATACAGTATGCAGAACCCATTTATAATAAAGATACATATACATATGATGAAGTAACCATTGCACAAAAGTTACATATACATATGATGCAGTAACCATTGAACAAGAGTTACATATACATAGATGCAGTAACCATTGTACAAGAGGTACATATACATATATGCAGTAACCATTGTACAAGAGGTACATATACATATATGAAGTAACCATTGTACAAAAGTTACATGTACTTAGATGCAGTAACCATTGTACAAAAGTTACATATACATAGATCCAGTAACCATTGTACAAGAGGTACATATACATATATGCAGTAACCATTGATAAGAGGCGGTTTTGCATCTTAGCAACCCTGTTCAACTGCGAGATGTGGTTGTTACACTGCTCAGCTAGCTTGCACTGTTTCTTGTCATTTGGTTACATAGAGTTATATAGTAAACATTTGTATCGACTACTCCTCTGAAACAACTTGGCGGATTTTTATGAAACTTTACAGGAATGTTTCTCTTGGTGTCTAATTGATCCTAGCAAAATTTCAGGTCAGCCAGAAATTCAAGATGGCTGCCACAGCTAAAAATGGATTTTTAAAAAATAAGTGTAGCGACTACTTCTTGAAAACTATAAGTGATATTGATATGGGACTTCTTCTAAAATGATCAGCATGACATTATTTTGATTCGACGTTAAACATGGCTGCCAGTGGCCATTTTTGTTTACATAGAGTTATATAGTAAAAACTTGTAGCGACTACTCCTCTGAAACTACTTGACAGATGTTCATGAACCTTCACAGGAATGTTGCTCTTGATGTCTAGTTGATCATAGAAAAATTTCAGACTGGCCGCAAATTCAAGATGGCCGCCACGGCTAAAAATATTTTTAAATAAATAAATTTGTAGCGACTACTTCTTGAAAACTGTAAGTGGTATTGATATGGGACGTTTTCTAAAATGATCAGCATGACTTGATGTTGATCCTTGTCGAATTTATTTCAATTCGATTTTAAACATGGCCGCTAGCGGCCATCTTGGTTTACATAGATTTATATAGTAAAAACTTGTAGCGACTATCCTCTGAAACTACTTGACGAATTGTTATATGAAAATTCACAGGAATATTGCTCTTGATGTCTAATTGATCCTAGATTTTTTTTAGGTCGGCCGGAAATTCAAGATGGCCGCCATGGCTAAAAACAGATTTTTAAATAAAAGTTTGTAGCGACTACTTCTTGAAAACTGTAAGTGATATTGATATGGGACTTTTCTAAAATGATCAGCATGACATGATGTTGATCCTTGTCGAAAATTATTTTGATTCGACATTAAACATGGGCGCCAGTGGCCATCTTTGTTTACATAGAGTTTGTATAGTAAAAATGTGTAGCGACTACTCTTCTGAAACTACTTGGCGGATTTTCATGAAATTTCACAGGCATGTTGCTCTTGATGTCTAGTTGATACTAGCAACTTTTCAGGTCGGCTGGAAATTCAAGATGGCCACCACGGCTAAACATAGATTTTTAAAAACAAGTTTGTAGCGACTACTTCTTGAAAACTGTAAGTGATATTGATATGTGACTTTTTCTGAAATGATCAGCATGACAAGATGTTGATCCTTGTCGAAAATTATTTTGATTCGACATTAAACATGGCTGCCAGTGGCCGTCTTTGTTTACCTAGAGATTTAGTAAAAACTTCAACTTGTAGCGACTACTCCTCCGAAACTACTTGACAGATTTTTATGAGGAATTTAAATGAATGATTTTTTTTCACAGGAATGCTGATCTAGCTATCAAAATCTATCAGTAGAGCTTCAAGGTCATTGACCTCTTGTTTTATGTTATTCTAAAGTTGCATGTTTACGTTATAAGTGTATATTTGTTTATTACAAACTATGTATATACATTTGTGTACTAGTTAGACGCTTTCCATTTGTCACGTTAGTTAAATTTAATATTATAAATAAATTAATATAAATATGTACATGAACATATTAGCGATTCAATGTGATGGTTCAGTCACCTTCTCTGCATATTTTGCGGTGAAAGCAAAATAACAACGTTAAAGTTAAATTAATTGTTACCTTATACATATGAATACTTTTCTGTAAATTATGTTAGTTGTTGGTATAATGTTGTATATATAATTCGCTATCGCTGCCAAGTTTATATGTATTTGTTGTATCCTCACTGGTCTTATGACCCATTGGAATTATCTGAATAAACACTTCTATGAAATCAATAGAAATATGGTAAACAGTTGTAGATATAAAAAAAAATATGTAGCGCAATTATTTAAGATGGGTTACAAATAAAACAAAATGTTACTAGTTTATATTTATTGGAATAAGCTGGCCATGGCTTCAACAATATATAGTGTAAAATAAAATGTGTAGTTAATCAAATTGGAACATTTCAGGTAAATCCAATGTTCATAGTCCAAACTAAATTTAAATTGTAACTGACCACTGTACAGTGTAACCCTGGGAACAGATGTTCACAAAGACTCCAAACTAAGTTTAAATTGTAACTGACTACTGTACCTACTGTACAGTGTAAACCCTGGGAACAGATGTTCACAAAGACAAGTCTTAAAATTAAAAACTTCTTGCATAGAAAATAACAAAGTTCTTAGAATATTTTAACTACACTATGCTGTGTCCGCGAAATACCGCGACACAAAGTTCATAGACGATTTTAAAGTTCTTCACGTTCCGATACCACAACGTCTTGCACAGTCAATAGTAGTATTTGAAAACTTCTTGTAGGATTGCACCAATGTGATCAACCGCAAACGAGATCCGGATGAAGCCATGACGACGACGACAGACCACTATTCATCACATCTCCTCATGCATCGATACCACAAAGTCTTGCACCGTCAAAAGTAGTATTTGAAAACTTCTTGTAGCTGTATCCCCAAAGATTGCACCAATGTATACCACCGCAGACGAGATTCGGATGGAGCAATGACGACGACGACTGACCACTAGGCATCTCATCTCCTCATGCTTTTCACTGAAATATATACACGACAAACCAAAGACACTGGTACCAAATACAATTCAAATACAACAAACACAGGGGAGGGTGGGTGGGTTAGTTTGGAGATAACAATTAAATACCGATTTTCAGAACACAAAAACAGATCGATACTTACAAAAATAGCGGTCACTGCAAAAGAGGTTATGCGTTAGAATTACACGTTCATAATAATCGCTGATTTCCACCCCCTGAAATAATTAGTATTTGTTCCCTAGTAGAACAAATCCCATTATTTAAGATGGGTTACAAATAAAACAAAATGTTACTAGTTTATATTTATTGGAATAAGCTGGCCATGGCTTCAAAAATATATAGTGTAAAATAAAATGTGTAGTTAATCAAATTGGAACATTTCAGGTAAATCCAATGTTCATAGTCCAAACTAAATTTAAATTGTAACTGACCACTGTACAGTGTAACCCTGGGAACAGATGTTCACAAAGACTCCAAACTAAGTTTAAATTGTAACTGACTACTGTACAGTGTAAACCCTGGGCAGATGTTCACAAAGACAAGTCTTAAAATTAAAAACTTCTTGCATAGAAAATAACAAAGTTCTTAGAATATTTTAACTACACTATGCTGTGTCCGCGAAATACCGCCACATGCCACTCGGCATGTGTATGCCACATGCCGCGTGGCACCGCCAAACATGGGGGAAGCGGAACACAGCATAGATAATAAAAAACCTCCAAAGAGGTATGACAGACGTACTTCAACCAATGAAGCGATTATGTCATGTCATATACATAAACAAAAAACCTCCAAAGAGGTATAACATACGTACTTCAACCAATGAAGCGATTGTGTCATGTCATATACATAAACAAAATAAAAAAACCTCCAAAGAGGTATAACAGATATACTTCAACCAATGAAGCGATTGTGTCATGCCACTCGCCGCGTGGCACCGCCAGACATGGGGAAAGCGGAACACAGCTTAGATAATAAAAACCTCCAAAGAGGTATGACAGACGTACTTCAACCAATGAAGCGATTGTGTTATGTCATTTACATAAACAAAATCAAAAAACTTTAAAAATCAACCAAAAATCCTCCAAAGAGGTATAACAGACGTACTTCAATGTCGTCATAATTTATAGCTTCGGAGAGCTAATATAACCCAAATAGGGTAAATATAAAAATTATCTATATGATTGCAAAGCCACAGCCAATCTTAAATGTTGAATGTATAATTTCTTCAATTTAACTTATAAAAAATTCCATTTCTTGTTGTAAACCATTCACAAGCAAGGCTTGCCTTGATAATAATTGTACATCATCCCAATACAGCATTGTCTTAAAACTTTTATAAGATTTCAATATTTAACATGAAAAACCTCGACTTTTGCTTCGTTAGGATTAATTTAAAAGCCTTAAGTTAAAATAATGCTTGGGCAGCCCCACTATTTATCATCCTTAATAGAAATACAAATTACCAGGCAACAAAGCATCATCTACTTCCTTGTTCCTGAACAATGAAATGCCACTATATACATTCATTGGCAAGAAATTAAACAGTTCAATATATATTTCCAAATTCAACACAATAGTGTTAGAGGCCTACTTTGGTGACATTTACAATAGAAAACTAAATGTCCATAAACTCTTCGATCAAAAACGGCAGGAGCCCAATTGTATACAGTTCCGTGTGACATATTCACTTTGGCTTTCATAGTACGTGTCTGGTCTGCAATTAACTTAGTTCATAAACCAGGTCTAAATGTTTGTTCCTGGCTAACATTTATACTAGCAAATTGTAAAACGGAGAGCTTAACATATGATACCAACTACTGAAGGTCTCTATGGTACGTCTCGCAACCGCATGTTCGATACCGTTATTCGACATAGGAACATTGTTGATTGGCCTTTCGACATCGTGATGGTGACAAACTGAAGTGCAAGGTATGGCGTAAAATAACCTATAACAGAGAGATCTAATTATAATTAAAACAGCATCAGCCACCACTCTGTATAAAAACAACAGCCACTGAATGAAAACATCATTGCACGCAAACAGAATAAATGTGTAAAGCTGACCGCTAGACGAAAAAATTTAGGACATTTATACTGTTATAGCAGCAGCAGACACAACAGTAAGTAGAAAAATATCTGTAATAAGCAAAACAAACTGTGACATATATCTATCAATTTGACTGTGACATATATCTATCAATTTGACAAAAGAAAAATAGCATAGACCTGCAACCAACACGCCGCCAGTTGTCAATAATAAGCACATGCAGTTGTATTATAACCTATCGTCAATACACTTCGACATAAACACTAGGGCGGAGATATCTAAGTCCTGGCGACATATTAATTACATGCTCATCGACATTCTCACACTCTTGGTGTTAAATAACATAACGGGTAGTATATACCGTTTTCAGCCATTTCAGACTCCTGGTGTAAAGTTAGTATATTCATTAACCAACATTCATGCATTTGCATACTCCAAGTGTAAAAAGGGACAATTTATACCGGTTTGTTATAACTGCGACAACAAAAAGCTCACCACTTTGCACACACTAAGAATTTGGTTCACTTTAATTCATTCCTGTTAGGCGCCATATAACCTTTCATGTGTTGGTGCGCCTTAAAACCCAATTCAATTCACTTTAATTCTAGGCCAGTTGCCGACACCCGCTGTAGAAAAAGCATATTTCTCTAAAGTTAATAGAAAGAATGTATGTTCTTTGTTGTTGTTATCTGTTGTTGTTGCTGTAGTTTTTAATTGAATTAAAAACCATAATAAAGTGTTTAAAAATGAGCCCTGTTCCCTTAGCGTTGAGACATCTGTTCATTTATCCACAAATTTGCGAAACCAGTTGGCTACTACACTCGCAGTCTGCGTCTTCGCCTTGCACATTCTGATTCTGGTTGACCTCCCATGATCACACGATTACTCATTTTCCCACAAACTCTTGAGATACCACGACATAACGCTGTAAAGCGAGTGGCTTTACATAAATCTTGGGCTCTTAAGACTGTATTTTCGGCAAAACTGTTTACTGAAATAAATTGCTAAAAAGAAAACACCTGACAAATTTATCTAAACAAAAACATGTTTGACCCTGAAATTTAGCCCTGTGAAGGTAAAGCAAATACAGAAATTAAAGCACAATATAAAAAGAATATTTGCTCACTATGATATTGATTACAACTATAAAATATCTTATAACTCAACAACTCAAAAGCTATGAAAATTGATTTGCAACCGTTTAAATGCAGATTTAATGTCCATTGTTCCCAGTAATGCCACGGGACCAATGTTACTTGGTCAAAAGTGCTAGAGTGCCTTTAGAACCATTATCTTCAGATCCACTATATCTTGCATTTCTCTTGTCCCTCTCCCCCCGAGCATACGGACTTTTCGATACTTTTTTTTTTTTTTTTTTTTTTTTTTTTTTTTTTTGGCATGATCTGAAAACAGTGGCAAATGGTTTAATGATGCTACTCCAGTAAGACAGAATAAGGTTTATATATTTTGTTTTATTTTTCATTATTTTTATTTTATTTTTTTATTGTTTATTGATTATATATATATATTAATATATATATATATATAGATATAGTTATTTTTATATATATTTTTAAATAATACCCGCCTATGAATCCTTAATACTGTTGTGATTTCAATAAATTGACTAAATTTAATATGCAATAACAGAACATTATATATGTAGTTTTTGTTTTTTAGAATAATGTTAGGCTATGTCCCAGAAATCGACATCAACACATTGCAATATTCTGACGCGATAGCCTTGCGCTTGCAATGCCACCCTATATAATGCCATACTTATGTTAGGCTATTTCAGACAAATGGAAATAAACACCTCAAGTTCTTACTCAAATATTACACCTACCTCTCGTACATTATTTAAAGATAAGTGTTACTATAATATTTTTCTAGGACTGAAGCTAAGTTATATCGCCGCCTTGGCAAGGTCATCCACCATCCAGCATGTCCCGGCCGCTTTATCAACGATAAAACAAACACATTTAGTAGTTTACAAATGCATATACAACGTTATTTTATTTACTTTTTATTCTTATTATTATATTAGTCATCTAAATTAAATGTGCATATATGATAAGACCAAAACATCCTGGATGAATGATGTAAAAGAAATCGATGTGCCCATCGACACACACATTCATTAACACTTGATGCGTATTAACAATTGGTTTCGAGATAGCATTTAAATACCGTGATTTCCAATTGTAAAAATGTACAGCTAACTTGGAAAGAATTATGTTAGGCTATGACCCAACCATTGACATCCACACTTTCCTTTAATACAACATTGTAATATTGTCGACTTGTGTTCGATACAGAAATGACAAAATAATAGCTGGAACCAACTTTCATTTAAAAGCAATTGCACATACAGTGGCATACTTCTGTTAGGCTATGACAGAATAATCGAAATAAACACTTTCGTTTCGAAACTGTGTTATTATATACACTTAAATACCTGTCGGATATTATTTTTAAACATAATGTTACATATACGTATAATTTGATATGTCTAAATAAGTTCACAGCCTTGGCAAACCTGCACGACTCCAAATTCCAATCAATAACCAGAGTTGTCGTTCCTTTTGCATTGTCCGATTGAGAATTCCTAATCTGTCAACATCGTAGCACAATACGGCCATTGCGAACATAAGCAGGGTATACCGACATGTAACAAGCATTCAGCATTTATATTTGATGCATATTATCAACAAGTAGTTTGGAGATAACAATTAAATACCGATTTTCAGAACACAAAAACAGATCGATACTTACAAAAATAGCGGTCACTGCAAAAGAGGTTATGCGTTAGAATTACACGTTCATAATAATCGCTGATTTCCACCCCCTGAAATAATTAGTATTTGTTCCCTAGTAGAACAAATCCCAATGTTTTCAATTTAACTTTATAATCAATTATATACAAAAATATCAATTTACGCTTAACAAGCATGTCTACACTTGGCATTGTCTTAATGAATATCATACGCACATACGTACGCACGCGCACACGCACTCAAATACACCGCTTGACTGAATGTCTATTCCTTAAATATGTTTCTCTTTGAGGAAGGAGTCCTGGACCGTTCCGCTCGCTTCCTCTTTATTTGGTTAGGCTTTCTACCGGCGGATGGTGTTTCTAGAATAGTTCGCGTTCCATCAGTAGACACGGATATGTTATATGCTTCGTTATGCCCTTGTCATTACAGAATCTATTCAACCTTTTTGCACGTTTGTCATCAATCGTAGCAACAATGATCTATGTCTACTCGATGATGAGCGAAGTGTTCGTGAAGTTTATAGTTACCAGCACCGCGTATTGCTCTGGCAAATTCCCTGTTTTCGGATTTCATAATCTCGTACATTTTGTTGATGAAGTCTGGTAATGCAGTTTGTTTTCATCCAGTGGCAGATTTTAATATGTGGTTAGCACTTTCTGAATTGTTGATTGTCAAAAAATGAGTGCGATATCGAAAAAGTCCACGAAACAGCCCTCGTATATCAGGTTTAAAGTGGATGAACTGTAAAGTACAACAATTTAATGAATTTAAGCAGATTTGGTCTATTGTGGTATCTTGATCAGAACAAACACTGCAAAAGCTTCCATTACGAACCGTGACGGAAACACGCTTATTTAACTGTTATTTCTGATCTAAATTAAACGAATGTTCGGTAAATTTTGATTTAAACTCAAATATTTTCATCAGTTACGAAGCATCGTAGTCATCAGATTTTTTGTTTATCAATTAACTATATCATAATATAGAAATATACGCTTAATTTTGTATTGCACCAATAGTATATTTAAACGAACAAAAAAGAAAACTCAACATTGTATTTAATTATATGCAAGCAGAATGAAATGTCAATATCAAAATATACTTACTGCTATATTTATGACATCTTCTGCAGTGTTCACCACATGCAGTGACAATTAACAGAACACCACGAGTCGTACTTGACACCTAATTAAAAAATGCCTAATTAAGAAATGCAGTAGCACTTGGTATCCCGCACGTTAATAAACCCATAAACAACTGTTAATTGTATCGATTAGTGATAAGCATCATTAAGAAAAAAGTCGCTGATAGTAGTAGAAGTAGTAGTAGTAGTAGTAGTACTAGTAGTAGTAGTTATACATAATTTAAATAACTTTGAGAGTTAAATGCAAACGTGCAAACAGACCTTTTTTTCATATTACTGTTCGAGAAAAAACTGTTGATAATATTGCACCAACAATATAGTTAAACCTGTGGTAGAATAACGAAGAAAAATTGAAAACTCAACATTTTATTTAATATGCAATCAGGTTGAAAGTCAAAATGATACTGGATTAATAAATCAATATACTTACTACTTGATACATACTTCAAGATCGCCGTGTGCCTCTTTAACCTCCCAGTTATAAATATCTTGTTAAATTTTCTTTCTTGTCATTAATATTAAATAGGAATACGTTAATTGGTAATTAAATTTAAATAGTATATACCCAAATAGCGTTTAAAATATGTATCAAGGGAAATGGGGATGTTGATATATGCATGTGATTCATATTTGTACAAAATCGTGAATAAAATAAATTGTTTAAACTAAGGGAAATGGTTTTACAGCACCTTTACATTTATGTATAATGGAATTTGTGCGTTGAAGGACAAATTACTGTTATTCAAGTGGAATATAAAATAAATTTAGTGTATAAATTCTGCCGGTGCATTTTATACATAGACACCGGCAACTTTAATTATCAAATTCCTTTTGTCTACAAAGTTGGATTGAACAAAGGTTCAGTAATTCATTCGGTCCAAAACATTTATTTTATCTGTATTCGCAACATAAACCTTACATTTAAGGCTTTTGTAAATTGGTAAGTACGTTACTGGTCATTTTGTAACGAACTATTTGTTGCAGGGGAATTTAGTTTATTAGGATTAAAAGCGTTTGTAAGAATGCTTCAAGACGAAGGAGGGCGTCGCCATTACTGGCATTAGTCATAGTTATCATGTATTACATATGCATGACGTAATCGATCCAACTCGTGTTACCTGCATTTTTCTATATCATGTATTGTTCATTTACGGCCGAAGAAGCAATATTTAATAGTCGTCTTATAAAATAATCTTTTTCGTAGATAAATATTTGCAACGTATTTAATTTAATAATGACTTTGTATCAAATTATGCTTGGTAGATTTTATCTCAACGCCGGCAAACCTTTTCTTTCAAGGGAAATAACTGTTCCTACATGATACATGTTTTAATGTTGGAGTTGTTCCTCTTCGATGTTCTTAACGTGGTTGTTATTGTTTCGTTTATAAACTATACATGTTTGTTTCTTGTTTTATAAGTGCGGTAAGTGATTGGGTCCTGAAGAGGTCTGCAGCTAGGAATCGGCGGATGCTGTTACTGGACACAGGGCTCGTTTTTTATCATATTATAATTAATTTTCACCTTCGAAATACACACGATTGATCATAGCAATTGTTCTTACCGAGGGAAGGAAAATGCTGTTGTGACCTGGATGTTCTGTCATTGATCATTGATCAGGCTGATCTTTTGCATGTTTGTGGGGGAGGGGGAATAAATAAATAAAATTATAGAATAAATAAATAAAATAAAAAAATAATAATAATAATACATAAATAATAATATTAAGAATATATATATATATATTTCGTAAATCGAAAGATTTAAAAAAAAAAAATAACTACAAAAAATAATATAATTAAATTACATAAATAAATCAATAAAAAGAACCTGTATATAAAAATATTATTCTAATAATAAATGTAATAAATATATATACTTATGGATGCTAATTGGCAACGGATTAATCGCTCACGTTACATTTCAGTTGAAAAATGCCTAAACGACTGTCAAAAAGCCCGTACGCCAGGCGTCAGAAAGTGGTGACTCCGGAGAAATCGGCTAGTAGTCCACCAGCACCTCCAGATTCGGCAGGCAGGACACTAGAACCTCCAGTCGTGGACCCGGAACTTATTAAGGAGGTTGTTCGACAGGTGACCCCCCATTTGGTCGAGTCGCTTGGGGGCATCAGGCGCGGTGTCGTGGTTCCGGAACCTGAGGTCGGTGTCGTGGTTCCTGGACCTGAGGCCCCACTCCAAGGTACGAGTACACAGAATGCCGTTTTACCCGTGTCAATAACCAGCATTCACGATGAGTTGGGTTCCAACATTGGGCCTAGCTTATCAAGCAAAATCTTAAACGGGGAATATGTTG